>JAOBYE010609965.1:0-12237 GCA_025403585.1 Parazoanthus swiftii
CCCAATTGTTCCTGTTCCCCTCAGCTCCGCGGCCCTTGTTTAAGTACACAGGACATGTAGAAATTTTAATCAGCTGCTTGTTTTCAACTTATAAATACTAGTTATGCAATTCTTTCGAGTGGATTACCGTGAAATATGCCACGCGTCACTTTTCCGTAAACGAAGAAAATGCAATTAAGTAACGCTATGCCTAAATTTTTGGAAAATTTAGGGAAGTCTCCGGAGAGCTCAGAAATCTTCGGACATTTTAGGAAAACTTCGGAAACGGTTATAAAAAGGTTTTGAAGAGTGTTTATAAAGCTTGAAAATCAGTTCGAAAAATCTTCGGACGTGATCGAAACTGTTCGCAAACGTTCACAAGAGTTGAAAAGTATCGAAACTGATTTTGATTAAGGATGCCAGCATAACTGTTGCGCGCAAGTAATGACGAGAAAGTCGAAGTGTAAGCTAGTGTTGTTACTTACTAATTGTCAATCTGTATATGTGCTCTTTTTACAGAAAGAATGGATATTAACATAGATGTTGCAAACACGGTTCCGATTGGAGGTGACGCTCCACCTTCTCGACCAATCCCGTCACACGACGAACTGATGAGGGACATTGCTAATCGCTATCTAAATACTGTTAATCCGTCTACACAACAGCAATTCAACGAGTTTCAGGGGTTTCTTCGAGACACGCTTGGTGTTTTTATCGAAGCGCAACGTATTTCTAGCCTAACTATCACGGTAAAATGTCCAACTCTGGAAAGTCTGGAGGCCCTGTGGGATTCCTACAAGAGCGGCCAATTGAAAGCAATGGCCGAAAAATACCTTGTAACTGGAGATATCTTGCGTCAATACAGTCTCACTTCAGTAGAAATGAAGATTACAATGAATGTTGATAGCTACCGAAGGTGTCAGAAAGAACTTCTTCTCCTTGAAGGTAAAAAAGAACAGGCATGCTTACAAATCATTTGTTGAAAAAAGTAATTTCAACTAAAATTTATAAACCAGAGAATGATAGATGATTGTGTATATCAAGATTTGACCTTTTTGTTTGACAGCCAAACACTGAGAGGTCAAGCTTAATTCTTATAACAAATGAAGTTCAGTAGTCTTTTCCTAGTCAATAGCCGCACTTTTACAAGATTCTGAATTCTGATCGTGTATAAATATTAAAAAAGGTTGAAAAGAGAACCAAATTGCCAAACCTGTGCAAAGCAGTTAACAGTAATTGAACTCCATTTTGCAATCTTACTTTTAACATAACATTTTCTGCGTTTGGAAACAATTGAAAGTTGTTAAAAGCAAACCTGGTCTTTACTTAAGAAATGAGCCATGTTTAGCGAGCGTGCATCGGGTAGCGGGAAGTTGGAGAGCGCGAGAGAAGCGCTTGAGTGGCATGAGGCGAACCTCGAGTGCTCTTCCAACATCCCAAGTGCATCCATAACTCACGACCGCTGTTAATCGCTAGTTAATTTCGCAGTGCAATTGTACAGAAAGTTCGGTAGACTTCGTTTTCCTTTTGGAGACTTTTTGAAATCACTTTCTTAGTTAAAGCTCGCTTCCCATATGCGCGGCTTACGTGTTTGCAATATAGACCGGACGCACGCACGGGTGTAAGTCATCCGAGTTAACGTTTTAGATGCACACTCTCATTATACGAAAAGCGCGCGAAAGCGAGCTATGTTAACATGCGTTTTGTTCATATTTCAAATTTTAACAGGGAAAAACATAGAAAATCTTCCAGTCCCAGAAAAATACTTGATGGGTCATGTCATTGGCAAAGGAGGTTCCATCATTCGAAGAATAAGAACTGAGACAGGAGCAAGTATTTATACAACAGATGAAGGGTTTTCTATCAAAGGCACTCCTGAACAAAGGGCAGAGGCGAAACTGAGAATTGATCAAATCCTTGTAAGTGCACTGCTTACATTTGTTTTGCCGTTTTACAGACAGGAATAACAATAACAATAACAATAATTTATTCAATTCAATTCAATTCAATTTACAATTTTGTACTGCCCGCTAGTAGCATGGCTAATCGAGCCGGGCAGAGATAAAGTTTGTACTAAATATTTACAAAACAATCAACAACAACAAAATTATTATAAAACAATAATAATAATAATAATAATGATAATAATAATAATAAATTTGGGAGGAAATAAGTATGTTTGCAACAATTATGGGTATAGCTGTAATGTTATTGCGAAGGAAAGTTCATATTTTCAATTGTTTAAAGGTAATTGTTTTGTTCAAAAAGTGTAGTAAAGAGATGAGAGTTTATGCTTCTTTTGAAGGTGGATTTAGTTTTGTTTCTCAATGAGGCTGGTAACTCGTTTCACAATTTTGCACCATGAATTTGAAATGAACGCTCTTGTATTTTAAGATTGAATTTCTTCCTATAGAAGCTGTTGGTTGCTGAAGATCTTGTACGATAGGTATGAACATAGGTAGGAAGCATTTAAATCGAAAATTTAGATTTAGATAATAAATCAAACACAACTATTTATTTGGTTTTCTAGATTAGATTGGGTATTTAATGACAAAGAATCCAACCACGTCAATTATTTTCATTGGACTGAATTGTGTATTTATACAGCTTTGTGATGGTGTAGCGAAGTCACAGTACTGTAACAACGATGTTACTCAGGGACGGGCTATTTGGTATTATTGGGGGTAGGAAGAATGATCTTCGTGCAAACTCAGTTTCTCTCGGCCATGTTTACGCTGCAAATGTTGTTTTTTCACTTTCCTATACTATTTCATCAAATCCTGGAAATTTCAAGACGCGGAAGCATTTTTCATCCTCATTGATCGTACAATTGTTTTTTTTTCTCGATTTTTTAATAAATTTTCCACTTTCCTCCCTGTCATCTCTGCCACAATTTTTCAGCTAGTATCGCTTTTGCACCCCTGAGCACATTGAAGTTGCAGGGCTGGCTGACTGGCATCACTGTTAATGCACTGTGACTAACATTTATGGTCGAACTGGCACGTCGAGTTATGTTATCGCCAATACAACACTAGGGCGCTACTTTAAAACGATTCCTGCATTACGGCAACCATGCAGCATTTTATTTCACTATTAAACTCTTTGTAAAAAATGTTGTTTCTGCATTTCTCTTGCACCCACATTTTCAGTATGATTAATATCAGGAGAAATCAAGTTTTACTCTAAGGTGTTTCCCTTATTGTTATTTTAAGCCTTAATGATATCTTATCATCACGAAAAATATAACAGGAAACGTCTGTGAAGAACATTGCCGAGGAGCCGGAAATAATTGACTATGTTCCAGAAGACCTTAAGGGGCGAATCATTGGCAAGAAAAGAGCGAATCTCAAGAGAATCAGCGAACAGACCGGTGCTTATCTGTATGTCCACGAAGGAAATATTTACTTAAAAGGCAGCTTCAGCTCTCGTAGCCATGCACACGTGCTCGTAAAACATGTCATTGTAAGTGAGTCAGTATACTGTATATCTATTGAACTAGCTGTGAATAATGTGTGTCTGTTAAGGAGACTACACTCTTTCAGACCTTTCAAAGTGCAATTTAGCCTTACTTCATAAAATTTAAGGGATCTCGTATACAAAACAAATCAAAAAGAGCAACACAAAATGGAACAAAGCACAATATCAAGACCGTGTTGCACGAGTCAATTTGCAACGACGATTTTCCGCGCAACAATGTTGCGTTGAAAATTGTTCCCGTGTAACATGTCACCGGGGACAATTTTCTGCGCAACACGGAGCCCGGCAACTGACATGTTGCGAGTTTTTGAATTGGTTTCAAAAATTTGCAACACAACACGCAACATTGTTGCGCAGAAAATCGTCGTTGCAAGTTGACTCCTGTAACACGGCCTTAACACAACACAACACGGCACAACACAACATGCACAGCATAACATAATATCGTAACATAACAAAACAAAGTAAAACAACACAAAAAATAAAGCAAACTAAAATAAAGCAAACTAAACAAAGCACAATAAAATCAAATATGTTTATCAGAACTAAGACTCAGGATGATACGGATGGAAAGGGATTATGTTTCACGAAATCTGGTTCAGTTCCCGCCACCATAGAGGAAAGTAATGTCTGCCTCAAGTATAGAACATACGTAATTTCATCAAGTAAAAATACTATTCTGCTGAAAATATATCTTTCACAAAACAAATAACAACCGATGATTTGGGGTTTCAATAGACTTGCTAGAAATTCAGGATGGTTTGAATGAAAGTAGATTACGATTTATTAAACCTGGTTTCCCTGCAATGTCAATTTAGTATGCCAGATTCAACATTTTTTGCTTTTGATAGAGTTTTGATCTCGGCTGAAATTGTACTTCCATTCGAACCATCCCGAACTTCAGTTGAAGCCTCAAACCATCGGTTCCTATTTGTTTTGTGGAAGGTTTTTTTTAGCAGAATAGTACTTTTATTTGATGAAACTAGAGAGCGTATATTCTATACTTGAGGGAAACGTTACCCCTCCACCGCGCATGATTCAGAATTTAGTAAACCGTATTTTGAAAATAATAAACTGTTTAATTAAAGCATTCTGTTCTTGGTAGTAAATTGACGTTATCATGCAAAACTTCCTATATATGCATGTATATAGGTATAACGCTTGATATTCAATTTTTGGCAATCTGATTGACTCTCTGCTCAAGGTCTAATTCCTATATCGTGTAGTTTGTCCAAATATGGAAACTGACAATTTTATCACGGAAAATTTTCCCTCACAATGGCCGAAAAATCAAGTCGGTAGAATATAAAGTTCGAGATACTTTTATCCAGTGTTAACAAAACAATTATTCTACTCACGCTTGTTGTATATGATCATGAGCTTATGATAGCCGACTCGGTGCTCCGCACCTCGTCCGCTGTTTAGAAAGGCTTATATCCGCAAAGGGCGTTGGTGGAATAATTGTTAAGTATATATTAATATATGTATGTATACATATATTATTAATAAGTTGAGTTTAAATGTTTGAAGAACTCTAAACCAGAGTAGTTGTAAACAGGTTTTACTATTATTTTGATTGCAAACATTGGCGAGTTGATTAATTTTCTTTTATTTCAAATTAAATCCGGACACATAGGCTGGAGCTCTCTCAGGAGAAGACCGCCTGCGTATGAAGCGATGTTATATTGACCACTGGAACGTGCGGACACAGGCTGACTTAAAAATGGATGAAATAAGTAACCCAGTTGCATCAGCCCCAGTTGCATGGAAAGAAAAATTCAGGCTTTCAGTTATTGAGAGAATTGAGGAACTGGTAAGACATTATTTACTCTACGTGCTTGTACATCTTAAGTTTGATTTCATAGCCTTACGAATTTTATGAAGAGAATTCGGTAAAAAAGTAACGTTAAAATGTCATTAGATAGATAGTTAAAAGTTGTTAACGTATTATAGCCTGTGTAACCAAAGTCACAAGGGGGTTAGGGATGGGAAAATATTTGGAAAATTTTAACAGTGATCGCGGGTATCACAAACCAGAAAAAACATATATTCATTACTTAATTGGCAATAAACAGAGTTTACATGTACTAAGGATGTGTTCGTGTGGAGTATTCCAAATTAGTGCTATTACGGAAGCAAAACATATTCTAAGTATGCTGTCACCTGGGTCTGATTAACTTGGGTCTTAGTGATTTCGGGTATTCTTATTCCAGAAAATGCAATCTAGAAATAGTCCAGTTTCGTATTCGAAATTGCCGCTGATAACAATGACTGCAGACTCATTTACTCAGCGTTAGCGTCTACTTGGTGTTACTTATTTTGTTGTTGGACGCTCGGTCTTCTAATCGTTTTCGCTGGTATTTGTATATTCAACACCAAGTCGAGGCTAATGTTGAGTAAAAGAGTATGTAGTCATTGTAATCAGCGGCAACTATGATTATGAAACTGGACTATTGTGGTCGACAAGCAGCTGCTTCTAGTTGAGGCTACTCTCTGACTGAACACTCTTTAGTGCTCTCAACATTTATAAAATATTAGATATGATTGGTTTTATTTTGTTTAGGAAGAAACTGCTACATCCGAAATTGAACCACGTTACTTGGGGAAGCTCAAAAAGGATGTTCGTGACTCGCTACGTCTCATCAAAGACAAAATATCCGAACAAGAGGAAACGGACTCTCTGTTTATAGTTGAAATGTGGAGCCATTTTGGACAGGTTCTTATTCGAAACATGCATGAAGGTTTGCTCTTTATAATGTATATATGATTGATATGAAGTGATTTCTTAAATGACTTTAAGGAGATCTCTTTATGGTGTTGCTTCATTTCGAACAAGGTCGCTCAAAAACACGTGCATCCGTATAGCAGGTTCCCTTGGTCATACATGAAGTGTTTAAGGTCACCTTGTCAGCAAACAACACATTTTCTTCCAAAATAAGCATCTCTATTATGACACGATACTTTTCTTTGCCAAATACAAATGCTTAAGGGGGCGGGGGGTCATTTTCGTCCCCTCCTAAAGGGTTTGTAAACGGTGAGCATACAAACAGTTCATGATCTACAAGTTAATTACCGTATAAACAATCGTCAATTAATTAGCTGCTGTTGCCATGGTAACAAATGAAAATCTTCAAAATTGCCGCAATCTTGTTTAAATTAAACAGCACAAATTTGAGATTGAAAAAACCGAGGGGTCATTTTGACCCTCTCCTCCTCAAAAGCTCTCTAGGTTCTACAGTACATTCTCTTTTTTGTAGTTTAAAAATTTGTTTAACAAACACGCTTGAAATTCCATGTAGATGAAAGTAGCAGAACCTGGAAAATCGAAGAAGTTGAAAAGAAACTGGAAGCACTTTACGACACCACTGCTTCATCTGTCCACTGGAGCACGGAATTCATGGGGGGGTTGAGGTGTGACACTGGAAAATTGAAAGAAAGCTTTGGTGAAGACGTAGTATCTGTTTCCGACAAACGGTTTGATCTCACCTTTTATACTCCAACTGCTCGACAACTAAGTTGCAAGGTAAGAAAACCAACCAAAAAAGACAAAAATATATCAAAACAAGACTTATCTTTCACGCCCTGAGTGTGTCACACCTAAATTCTTAAAAATTACAATTTGGATTTTAATGGCTCTCCGTTATCGAATATACAATTTTGCTAAAGCTAGCCTAAGAAACAAGGGGTGAATCCAGAAATTTTGAAAGGGGCGGCCCGAACCCACAATTCTGAGAGGCGGGAAGGACGAAACGGCATCTTTACTCCAAAACACGTTTTTTTCAGTGTTTTTTCTAAATGTTTTCAAAACTATCAACGAAAGGGGGGCCGGGCGCAGTTGGTCCTTCCCTGGAAGCTGTCTTTAGGACGGCGAAACTGATGCGAAATCTCCATTGTTTAAAAGGCGACATTTTGTCTCATGCATTAATGATTCAACAAAATCTTATTTTGCACCCTGGCCTGAGTGAACTGGAACGAAGAAGAATTAACACCAGCTAAGTGGTCTATTCTAAACTTTGATTTGAAGCCATTATTTTTTTAAATATGTTACGTGCTACATTCTCTCAAAGAACAGGGGTATGTGCACGTATACGCACTGAAACTGCACTATAATGCTTTCAATTAAACAGATAGCAAGCAAAACACATGTTTGTTTTTTTAACCAGTAAACAACCATTAAATCAAGGTACAGTGCCAGGCCCCAACTCGTTATACTTTCATTGTGTTTGTTAAGGGCGGATCGAGCTTAACACTGCAACCGTTTGACGTAATTTTTCTCTATGGTGCTATTCAGTAAGTTCAAACTCAAGATTCCAGGGCAAAATAAATCGCTTGACGTTAGCTCTGTGAACAGAACTACCGACTTTTAACAGCCAGTATAAATGAAACAAACTAAAGATTTCAGTATTTGGGAGCGAAAGTATTATTTTCCGCCGAGGATATCTGAGTGCAAAAATAATTTCGGATCCAACGGATTCACCCCCCCCCCGCTCTTTAAACACACTGCAGTCCAAAACAATCCAAAGAGCTACGAAAATACCTCGAGGGTGTCGTAGCAATAAAAGCACTGGTATCGTTTTGATAGTGCAGTCTTTTTCAAAAAACATTTCTAAAGATTAGACTGAAAAGTTTCTGAACCAGCTTATGCTTTCCTGAGCCAATCTTCCTCCCTTCCTGTATTTGTTTGCAGATATGGTTATCAGAAAAAGAGTTAGAAACAGAAAAGAAACAAAAGGCTGCAAAACGACAGGCTGCCGAGCAACCAAGGGATTACACCCACAAAGGCATCTGCAAGAATATACTTGAGGAAATTCATTTCAAAGATGAGAGTATGGACGAGCTTGCAAGAGGGTGGCTTTGTTTGTCATCCAAACAGGCCCTGAGAGTAGATATATTGATGCCAGCTTGTCGATTTGACTACCGCCTAAGGCTCGCAACAAGTAAGCATTAAAACCTCTGTACAAGGGTAACGATTAGCGAGTCGAAACATGTTTTCATTCGCAATGTTACTTAAAAACACCGTTATTATTCCTTGTCCATAACTATTCAGGTCTGAAGCAGTTAGCCTCCAAGTTCTCCAGCAGCCGTTTTGTCATCATTGCAGAATTGTTCTGCAAAATTTAAAGATCGAACCAAACAGTTCAGAAATTTCTTGCGTACTTGCGGTTTTCCCAACTTCTAACCTCATTCTTTATTTATTCAGTCCTTCCTAAAAGACATATGCTCAATTCATCAGGCTCTTGATTTGTACTGGCGTACAAAGAGCTAACCCTTGTACGCCAATAGTAATGATTATTAGTCGATGCAAGTAACCACAGGTTCGTAGGTTGCGTTCAAGTTATGCTTGATTTGATTACCATGAACCTGCATGGATTTTGAACGAGTTTAAATTTAGACGGCACGAGTCTACTTGGCCACATATTGTGAAACAAACAGATCTAAAAGGTGCAGTGGATTTGCGGCATTGACCGGCTCTGTGATTCTGTTTGATTAAAGCTTAACATTCCAAACTGTAGCTTCATACTTTAACTGGCAGCAATATAGACAGCCCCATAGGCTGTCAAGCAAAACCAAACTGTGGTAATGCCCCACATACAAGGGCCTTTAATTCTGTCTAACCCCCTACCAAACGTGAACTAATCAGTCCCCCACCCTCGGGGCAAACTTCACGGCACAGCTTGGTCCATCGTAACCAGTCATGTTCTTTTCTCCATTATACGTCTACCACATTTACAGAAGCGGATCAAAAACCCTTTTCTTTCCGACAATTACTTTTCCCGAAAGACTTGCACGCATCTCAGTTTAACCTTATCCACTCACATACATCAGACGGGACGGTGCAAAATATGTGTAACTATATAGCTTACCCAGACCCGGCCTCCACCCATCCACGTAGAACACGTTTCATTTTGTGTACCTAAACCTTCATATAATGGTCAAATTTACCTACCCCCACAACTAACACTAATTCGCGTATTTTAACACACCCAACACTCCATACACTAGTACTATACAAGCAACGACCCCTGCCAGTACACACACAAAGTCATATCGTTTTAGGCAAGAACCAACAATCGATACACACCTCTATACACGTGCAAAGCAAAATCAACAAATATCAAACTATTTCGTTCAATCAATTTACCACAACAAGTACGCAAAAACGCACACACTGTAAGCTTATCGTATACTTGATCGTATGTAGCCTAAACACAAATAGATCAGTACATCGAGCTGCAACAGATCTAAGGAATTATGGTCCAATTTACTGCATTAAACCAAATAAAACACTAATCCCCAACCTCCGCGGGCAAAACGAAAGCACTAACGCGCATAAGTCCCCTACCCCACCGGGTAAAACAGCATGCCAAAGCCCCAATCAATCCCTAACTATGCCCCATACTTCCCCGAGGTGGGGGAGGGGGAGGGGTGCACATTGACAGGTGCATACCGGTCTTATTTCGGACCAGTATCACGTAAACTCTCATCTGTAGTCTCATCAGATCTCTCCGTGGCCTGCCATAGGCCAAAATCGTGCTTCACATTTCCAGCCCGCAGTCTGTTCTTCATTCCCCCGTTGTTCAAAGAGTTAATAGCGCTACATACCTATCTGATAATACGTTATCCAGCAATTCTAAATTCTTAATACTTATTCGCTGGATAGCACTTTGTCATCCAGTTGTGTTATTGCATTTTAACAAAAAGAGCTATTTTCTAAGTTGTTTAGTAGAAAAACAAATTAATTTATAACTGTCAAATTTCAATTGTATATTCAGGTCTTCAGTATTGTCCAGACAATTTACGAAACAAGGACGAAGAGTCAATTCTAGCTCATTATCTTTCAAGAATCAAGCTGAACCTCGACGACAAAGAGATAGATTTACCTGAAGAAATGCCAAAGGGTTTTCACCTGATCCACAAACGAAGCTGTTGTAGGACAACATTTGTTCATGTGATAGAAGACACCAGCTTCAGAATTGAAGTTTCTGAAGAGAACACTTGGGTATCTGACGGCTGCGAAGAACAGCAGCGGTCCTCGGTCAGTGTTTAGTTTAAATTTTAAATAATACACAAATTGTGATACTGAGTAATATATGTAGCGTTTTATCATTGTAATGTCTCAAACTGCTATATCATAACATTGCCGATTTTGATACAGCTAGGCCACACTACACTCTTTTTTATTTAAGATCAATTTTAATAAGATCACTGAAGCCGAGTTTGCCCGAAAAAATAAGAACAAAATGAGAACAAACTGAGGCTGAATCAAAAATGTATGCAAAAGTACAATGTTGCATTTGAACTGCAGTTGTACTACAGTTTTCAGCTCTCTGGTAACGCACCCATGGCATTCAGAAGTAGTTTGTCTTGCAAAAGGCACTTTCACATTTCATGTGAAAGAGTGTACAAAAATATCTTACCGAATTTTAGGCGAGTTTAACCCTTTACGGAAAACACAGCCGTTAAGAACAAAATAAGAACATTTTGAGGCGGAAATTGCCGAAAAAATAAGAACATTGAGCCTGAGCGAGATTTTAATGGTTCTTAATAAAAAAAAGAGTGTGCCCTACTATTTTAGAGAAGTGTGGGGTTCTAGTTGACTTTAAAGTAATTCGAGAAATAAAAAGTACTGGGTATTTATTCAAATTCTTTCTTCTTTCCTTAGACGGATTTGCATCTTCATTGCAACGACTGGCAGAAAGCATTCGAAAGTGGAACGTGGGAACCAGAGGAAATTGCAGACAAGCTTCCACAGTTTCTTCATCTTACGAGAAAAATACAAAAGCATCTTGCTCAGGCTTATGGTGAAGCGTATTAGAAATTATCAATAAAAATTGCTGCAATTTGACTTTTAAAAAATCAGTTCACAAAACTGAAAGAGAAAGCAATCAACTGCTATCACAAGCTGTAGCAGTTCATACAGGTTTTTTTTATCACTACCAATTCTATCCAAGAGTTTCAAATTTCTGTCTTAGACTCTTAACCCAAGCCTGCGCCGCAGACAGTCTAAACCGTATATAACCACCCTTTGAAGACAAACAAACCGGCTGCAACGCAGGCTACTTAACCCTCTCAGCCCCAAACATGCCATATGCCATATTGAATTCTCCCAAACTGTCTCTATAGTTTCCTTGTAAAATGGTTGAAAGAATTTTGTTTTTCATCTATAATAAATTGCTGTGTATGATCAGTTACTCTGTGCTCATTACCAAACGACTGTTTTTGTGTGGATAATGTGAGGAGAATTTCTATATTGATTAACTGGCTAGGATTGAAAGGGTTAAATTGGAGGAATGGGGAAGAGGGTATTTGGAAGGAGAAGAGGGGCTATTTGGGAGGGGAAGAGGGGGGTTTTGGAAGGAGGAAGGGGGGTATTTGGACCACCACCAACATTTAAGGTTTCTGTATCACAAATATTTGCCTTTCAACTTTCCGGACCTTTCTCAAGTTCTCAAATTTGAATTAATTTAGCCCCATGGCGGTTACACAGTGAGTATTGCGGCAAATGCGATATACCTTGTGTTGATCACAGGTACGTATCAAGTGGTCTCAATAAAGTTGTTCTAATCTTAAACTCACGTGACACAACTGAGATGACGTACAAAGAGATGTTTTTTTTCCCTTTTTTAATTAAATGTACAAGCTGTACACTCCATTGTGAAAGTCGGTGATTTTGGCCCGGGACAAACGGCGAACTTCAGTTGAATTTAATAGTCCAGTTTCGTATTCGTAGTTGCCGCTGATTACAATGACTACAGACTCTTTTACTCAGCCTTAGCCTCG
>JAOBYE010610076.1:0-12237 GCA_025403585.1 Parazoanthus swiftii
AGCGCATCAAATTCCCAGCAGGCAAAACGAACTTACGGCGGTTTGAAGTTAGGCGATTTTAAGAGAAAAAGTGGCCTCTTTTGTCCTGTTTCAGCAGGCACCTTTTGGAAAATCCAGTCAGATATATATATTATCATAAACAAACCTGCGTCCTTATTGCCATTTGTAAATTAATGGAAAACCTGATTGGTCGCAAAAACATAATTTGTTTCAGTCGGGTGCTGTGTCTTAAACTTTATTTTAAGTCTATTTGTTCTACCCGTCAGCTTTCTAACTTCGAATCGGGAATCTAGCTGATCGACGTGGTTATGAGAAGTCGTGTAACTAGTTTGAAAACTAATGTTTTTATCCAGGCTTACAAAAGTCATGGAATTTAGGAAATCACCTTAGGTTTTGGAAAAGCCGTAGAATTCTATAATTCTATTTATCCGTGGGTCCGTCCTACTTCTCCTCCCCTCCTCCATACGTTCATTTTTATCCATCTGCTTTGTAAGGCCAACATACCTAAGCCTTTTTGGTGATGATCTGAGTGTTGATAAACTGTTTGCAGGTTAAGGACGCAACATATAGTAAGAAAATAAATGAAATGAAGTCGTTAATTTAAATATGTGTTTAAGCCTGTAGCTCCAAGGTTAAGAAATGGGTCGTATGCCTTTTGTATTTGCAGGTAAATTTGGTGGGCTGAAAAACAAGGTTCTTCCCCTGAACAGAATGAGGGGGGCTGTGTTTGCTGCACCCGTACCGCTAACTTTTCACACCATGTCTACACAGATAGGTGAGCACTTAACATCCTACTCCTCCCCCGTGATCCCACCAAACTATCACACCATGACCACACAGATAGGTGAGCACTGAACACCCTACCCCTCCCCCGTCATCCCACCAAACTATCACACCATGTCCACACCGATAGGTGAGCCTTGAACACTTTACCCCTCCCTTATCATCCCCGCAAACTGTCACACCATGTCTGTACAGATAGGTTAGCACTGAACACCTTACCCCTCCCCCGTCATCCCACCAAACTGTCACACCATGTCCACACAGATAGGTAGGGAACTGAACATCCTAGCCCCCTTCCCTACTGTCTTCCAAACTTCGCGCCATGTTTACACAAATGTTGAGCACTGCACACCCTTGCCCTACCCCAACCGTACCACTTACTTTTCACTACATGTCTACCCAGATAGATGAGCACTTAATATTCTACCTCCCCGTCAACGTCTCGTCAAATTTTACAACATGTCTACACAAATAGAACAGCTCTGCACGCCCCATCCCTACTCCACCCTACCACTTAACTGCAACACCCTACCTAAGAAAATGAGTGAGCACGGCCTGAAACCTTCCCCTCCACAACGTACCAATGATTAAACGTGCTATAACCATAGACTAAGTGCTTCTCACAAAAGTCTCCGCTAATCTTCGAAAATATGACTTCGTGTATCCGTCAAATAATCTAAGCTTTATGTTTCTCCGGTCAAGTGAATGACAATGGCGAAGTGTTTTTCTCTTTATCTTTGTAATGACTGACCGAGAATGGGAACGCCAAACTGTGACAAACTTTCAAAATAACCCTTCAGCAGTTCTACTGGTGGCTTACAGCTCATCTGTTCCAGCAATACCTCACGGACGTGGTACCAAAAGACCAACGAACACGGATTCAGCAACCACACCGCGAACCACGAGCGGTCAAACAATTCTGCAGATCTCCCAGCTATTACTGACAGCAAATTTTATAATGCTTGCCGGTGCTATTATGTCGAACCCGGGTCCAATAACTACTCAGGAAATCCAGCAACCGACCTCTGCAAACGGACTTGATTTTAGCACGAACGCAGATTCATCCTTTGTTTTCACAAAGCCACAAACCCGAGGATCCACAATTGTCCATCTTAATGTGAGAAGAATCCGCTTTGGCCTCCACCAGCTTCGGATCCTAATGAAAAACCAAAGTATGGACGTCTTAACCGTGAGCAAAACTTGGCTTTCGGACCATATTCCAAACCAAGAACTAGAAATTGACGGATATACCTTATGAAGCAAAGACAGACAAAATGCTAATGGAGGAGATGTTGCCGCTTACATCAACATCAAATTTGCATTTAAGCGAAAACCAAGTTGAAAACCGAAATCATCGAAGCCCTCTGGTTTGATCTACAAATTGCACACTCGAAGCCCCTCAGTTTACCGCCCACCGACTGACGAAAATTTCTTCATGAACTTTCGAGCACAATAAAATGAAATTGATCACAATCAGGAAACGATATTACTGGGCGATTTTAACTGTGACCTATTACGCAACCCGCCTTCCCCACAAACTAGAAAATTGAAATCCATCATGGTACAATTTCAAATGATCCAAACGATCAAGGAGCCAACAAGAATAACACAAAACTCTAAAACTCTCATCGACCTAATAATGTCTACCCATGCCGAAAAACTGCAGCTGTTGATGTCTTACACCTATATGCATAAGCAACCATTCGCTTGTTTATACTGTTCGCCAAGCGAGACCAAGCAAAGATCCTCCTAGAACGACCACGGCAAGGAACTACTCTCGCTTCAGCGAAAAAGAGTTTCTCAGTGACCTAGAGTCCTGTCCCCTTCATCTTGTCGAAGCTACTGATGACCCAGATCTCGCCTATCCAGCTGGAAATCCATGGTCGGCGACAAATGTGACTCCCACGCACCGCTCTGCACCAAAAAAGTTCGCGGAGAACAGTTCTCCTGGATGAGCGATGCTATTGAGTATAATATGCGTGAAAGAGACTACCTTCATCGTAAGGCCATGAGATCCGGTTAAAGCTCTGATTGGAAATCTTTCAAGATAGCTAAAAACAAGGTCACCAAACTAATCAGAGTGAGCAAAGAAAAGAACAGAATTAATGAAAAACAAAGACAACCCCAAGGGGGTTTTAAAACACTAAAACAGTTGCTCCCCAAACCATGTAAAGCCCTACCAATAATTTGGAAATAGATAGCACTTCGACGTCCTCATAACTCAAAATTGCCTAACACTTTTATTAACAGCTACTTTGCAACTATCGGTGACAATTTTGGCCGATTGACAACCAACCCTGCCACAACTTTATCTATAAACTCTAAACCTGTGTCAACACCAAGTTTCAAGTTCAAATCCACTGAAACTGCTTCAGTTCAGAAACAACTAAAATCACTGAAAATAAACAAAACCGCAGTACTTGACAACATTTCCACAAGGCTGCTCAACGGACAGCAGCTCCCATACTAGCCCCTTCACTCGCCTACATTTTTAACCTGTCACTATCAAAGGGTGATTTTTCTAGTGAATGGAAAGTAGCAAAGGTCGAAAAGAGATCGAAAAACAAATTAATAGAGACCAAGCATCCATCTCGAACTGGATTCAAGTCTAGCAATTGATGTTCACAAGACAGAGTACATGATAATCGGCTCACACCAGAAACTTAAATCATGTCAACCGAATGATTTACGTCTCAACAATACCTTTATTTCGCGAGTAGAATCGTAAAAATACCTAGGAGTAACTCTCGACGCCAACCTGTCGTGGTCAGCCCGCACTAAAGTGCTCAGCAATAAAGTATCAGCCAGAGTTGGTCTCGTGAGACGTGTAAGATCCTACCTCAATAAATCTACTGCTACGCTTATCTACAACGCAACCATCGCACCTCTCTTCGACTATTGCCGAGTCGTTTGGGACTGCTGCAGCGCCACAGCAGCGAAAAAACTACAAACCCTACAAAACAGGGCGGCACGAGTAATACTCAAATCCGACAACACATTGTCTTCAGAGGCAGCTCTTAATGAGTTGAACTGGATTCCTCTCACTGCGAGACGACAATTTCACAAAGCAATTCTAATATACAAATGTCTGCATAAGGAAGCAGAAGAAATCGACATGAACCTTGTCCGACACATGGACATGCACCATTATAACATCAGACGAAAAGAAGATTTTGTGACACCAAAACCAAGAACTAATCAACTAAAACGGTCCTTTAAATACTCCGCAATCCAAACCTGGAACTCCCTCCCCCCTACCCTACGGCGCTCAGAATCTCTTTCCGCATTCAAACATGGGTACAAAACCCTATCAAAACCTGATTTTAATCTTGAGTTGGATCACGGGCAACACGAAATTAATTATTGATTCTGACTGAAACCGATTTTAAAATATAATTAAACCGCGGATCCATGACATTGTTTTAGATAGTGTACAGAATTCTAACTATTAGGTTCACAAATTCTAACCATTACTGATGTTCGTCAGTAGACTGTGGCATAATAGTAACCAATCTATATTAAATACTCTATTTTCGAATATCTGTAAAAGTTAGTCACGATTTTATAATAAGAACAATTATTGTAATTTTCAAAATATTCGATTCGACTGTTATAATTTTTAAAGTATTCTCTAACAGTCTTGCAGTTTAGACAGGTTCCTTTGGGATAACAGTATTTTATTGATTCGATGTTTATAGCAAGATTGTTGTAATTTTAATAGTATTCCCTGGTAGTCTTGTAGTCCAGAAAGGTTCATTTGGGAGAACAGTATTCTTACTGATTGTGATACCTGTATAAATAAAGCTTATTATTATTAAGCCGTGATGTAATTTTAACTACTTTTTCACATTTTTCATATTTTCTCTGAATAATTAATGTACCTGATTGACGTACGTCTTTCTCGAAGTCAATCAAATGAAATTTTAGACTGTTGTTTACGTTGGTACACAGAACAACTTCAGGCCTACATGCAAGCTCTTGTCAAACATGCACAGGCAAAAGAGGACTTATCGGTAAGTTAATGGGTCCTCGGTTCTCTTAACAAGTTGCATGCAAAATGCTCCTTAAACGTAGCTGAGGTCTGATGTATACCGGAAAATCAATTCTTGGTCTTGTAAGTCCATAATCGGGTTTTTTCTGGATGCGATTTTCCCCTGCTCTGCCATCTTGGGATGTGTCGTGTTATGGTTTTAGTACCAGCCCCCCTCTTGTTCGCTAGCACTTTTAGACTACAACACAACAATACAATACATATATTCTAATTTCAGTTTTGAAGGAAGTATCAAATTTTACCTATATGCAAGATGATGACGTCGGGAAAGTCAAAATGAAAAACTGACCTTCAGAAAACCGCAATTTGTATATTTACAAGACTAAGGCCATATTTTTCTGCTGTGCACCAGACACAAGATATGTTCGAAAAGCATTGGGGCGCAACCTGTTGAGCGAAACTGCTACATTCGTTTGTAACTCATGTTTTACACTTAAAATAGAATTCGTATGTTCGCGTCACGTGTGATACCCTTGATTTTATTTTAATGTATTTGATTCCCAAACTGAGAGAAAAGTTTGCTCTTGTTGCTTGGTTTCAGATCCAGCTCCAATGCGATCAGACAGAAGAAATGAAAATAAAACATCGCGAATAACGGGAGGCTGTGGCCCAGTTACGAATGATCGAGGAGACCCTGGGTATGACTCCAACACAGTACGACATGCCAGCGAGCCCTGCTACTATGCTGCACACTGAGCTCAACACCGTCAGGACAGCAGCCAGTCGCCGGGCCAGGGGGACTGGAGGAACCACGCCCACCCCTCAGCCAGTTGTGAACGGAACAAGTAACACTGTGTCCCAGTCCCCTCGTCGTGGAACACGGCGATCAGCAGCCGCGATAGCTTCGTTAGAGGAGTCAGGAATAAAAGAACGCGTAGATAATTAAATTAACGGCTAGTTGCAGTGGATTGTGGTCAAGGAAATTGTGACGCCGCAAGACTTCGGCTCTTCAACCAACACAAAAAACCTAGCTAACTAAATCAGTCCTTGCTAGATCTTTTTTTACTTATTTTCTTTGACACCACAGGGTGTTAATAACAACGTTATTTTTCGTTGTAAGATTCACCTCCATTGCGTTGAGTTTTGTAACTATTATTCTTTCAGGTAGAACTCAGTGGTGTGCTAGTATTTAAACATTTTGTGTTTCCGATTGTTTTTCCTTCAAGTATTGCTTAAAACCCTGTATTCAGGAATTAGAATAGGATATGAAAGAACACGGCAGATTTCTGGTTATCATGTAGATATCCTGCTTCTAATATGGTTTTGCATAATGAAAAGGGATACGTCATTATCTGTCGATATTTTCGTCCTGCCTGCTGAACTATAAAGAGCTGGAGCAACGAAGACGCGGACTTCAACGAAAACTTTACAAAACAACGAAATTAATTACAGAGTACAACGATTTTACAAGCGAATTCAACCAGCTGGCAATATTTCCATCGTTGTCTTTGGAAAAGACGATAAGATAAGATAAAAAATTTCTTACTGGTTTGAACAATTTTTCGGAGAACTGTGTCAGGACAATCAGTAGTGGTGCCCACGTTCATCAGTACAGACAAGACCATCACTACACCCCCTCAACTCAGTTTCATAGAAGTTGTTGCAGCCTTTGTCCAAAGTGAAAAACGGCTGCTGGCCCCGACGGGATTCCTTACTGGTTCTGGAGCGAAAACGCGTTATGTCTCACTAATGTGGTAAAATCTCTGTATAACTTGTCGTTGGCAAGGCACATCATTAATCCATTGTCTAAGGTTGTTGCAACTTTTTTAAAGTGGTATACCAAATACTTGTCAAGAATACTGCTGAGGACAAACTCAGCCCTACCCAGTTTGCATACAGATCTGGTTGTAGTGATACTGATGCTCTCATCAAGATCCAGAAAGAGTACATTAGACTTCTTGATGATAAGAATCCTAGCGCAGTAAGAATTTTCGCGATGGACTTTAGTAAGGTCTTTGATAATGTAAGGCATGTACGTTTAGCGGATTAACTCAAAGCCCTTTCTTAAAACCAATTTATAACTAAATGACATCTCGACTTTCTTAAAGATCGGAAACAGAGGCTTATTTTTAATGGTAACTCATATGATTGGAAAACAGTTAATAAGGGTATAACACAGGGCAGCGTCAGCGGCCCATATCTTTTTGATTCTTTTGTTAATAGTTTGGAAGTCAACTTAGGAGCATCAGTTAAGCTCACAAAGTTTGCTGACGATGACACACTAGCAGTAGCCGTTGACCAAACTGGTCATGACTTGTCAGAAATTGACTGGGCTCGCAGGAATTGAAAAATGGCGGACACAGCGTGGCCGCTTGGAACCGGGAATAAAAAGGAGACGACAGGAGACCTGGCTATACTCTACCTAAATGTATTGAATTAGCACAATGCAACATGAACGTTTTAAGCAGCTATTTAATGTCGGTTGGTGGTATCACAGAAGTAAGTTTACTGAAGATACTAGGCGTCACCTTTCAAAATGATGGCAGATTTTTAATTTAGAGCATATACGACTTAAGTTAGCAGAAGCCAATAAATGTCTCTATACCATTAGGTGTTTACGTCAAGATGGTTACACCCAAACTGAACTAGATTATTTTTTCAAAAGTTTTGTTTTATTAAGAATTTTGTACTTAATTGTTACATATGGAGCCTCCTCCCCAGATGTTTCAGGCGAAAACATATTTCCACTCTTTTGAATATTTATACTTTATTTACATTGCTATGCCCATTCACCCATTGTTCGCGTGTACACCTAAAGTGAAAGAATCCGGGATCAAAGCTGTTTATTTCCTAATGTCGACACGGAGCGCTTTAAGCAATCGTTTGTAAATAGATTAGTTTTTAGAAACAACTCAGCGGCAGATATTTATGGTAACATTTTAACTATCTAAATACATCGTAAAAATGAATATGTATTTTTATCTGTAGAAGTCGTTCGGTTATGAATCCTACAACCTCAACCGTGCTCTGAAACACAAATGCAAAGCTTGGGCTGTCTGTGGCCATGGACAACCCAAACAACGAATGTATAGAAAGGGCCTTTCTTGTTACACAATTTCGTTTACTTAGAGATTGTACAAGTGCCAACTAACAATTTTGGAGAAATATTACCAAACCTTAGAGACCTTGAAGATTCAATTATAGTCAATTTATAGCTTTGAATGCTTAACTAATGGATTATTGATCTCAATGTCACTTCCCAGTTTACAAGTATAAGTCGGTTTACATTGACGTGACGTGAGCTAAACTCGCTAAACACCTGTCTTTACAGGAAGCTGAAACTTCGCCATTATTTCTCGAAATAAAAACATTACCCTACAAACTGTATAGAACGTTGTCTTTCGGCGATGAGACTGAGACGGTAAAGCGAAAGTCGAAGAACGTAAAGTGACAAATACGGATGAAAACTCCAAATTAAAATTTCAATTTTTTTTGTTTTGCTTTTAATAGGACAACTTTTACACACAGCCCTTAAAATTTCAAATTCGTCTAGTCTGGCAAATGCGAAACTAAAAGACACAGTGTGGAATTTGCATGTTTCCTAAGAAATAGAGAAAAAATAAAGTATAAAAAGTGAAGTGAAAGCCGAGTTTGCAGTATACTGAATTGAATTTGCATTCAGCTTGCAAGACATTTTGTATTTTTCTTGTTAAAAGTTTTTTACTTTACTGAAAATTGGCAGGTGAGAATACAAAGGGTTTAGTTACATAATTAAAGCTGAATTTTTCGCAATTTCCATATTTCATGATCAGCTTATAGGTATCATCGCTAAAATCGGTACCAATTAGTTTAAGAAAGGAAACAGTTTCTAGTAATCCAATTGATACTTTGAACTAAAAAGTTACTAATGTATCAACAAGAAAACACGTTATACAAAAAAACTCGCACCTTGTTTGCGGCACGTATCGTTTTTTCTTTCCCTTGACAACTTTATGATAAATATTAATTTTTACGTTAAGTCATGTCAATAAATTTAAAAGTATTTCATGTCACATCACAAAGAGGAAAAACTATTCATTCTAGAATTTTGTTAAAGTCGAGCAGGGCGATTACCGTTTTCTTCTTCCTGTATAATCAGCTTGACTTGTTAAGGTACGTAGTCTTCGTATTTTGTCCAAACGACTTCTAGTAAGATTTGCTAGGGGTCTAACAAACCACGTCAAACCTATCAGGACTGAAAAGCATGAATTTATCAAGCGATAGGGCACTCGTATTTTTCCCCGGCAAGGCCTCAGTTTTTGTTCAAAAGAGGGGTTGAACCAGGCTACTACAGGGTTAGATTATATTTCTAAACATCCAACAAGCATGAAACATTCCAAGGAAAACCTTTTACGCGAACTCGACTGAAACGTCAGCCATCAAAACCAGTGATTTTAAAGTTTTTTCTGCGTATTTGTGATAAACAAATTCCAAACAACCTACTGCATGATTCGAAATATGTTAGTCAGTCAACACAGGCCGCTTCGCAAGATCAGTTTAGTTATCAGTTGACAGTTGACAGAATGTTTAGTTGACAAAATATTGCGTAAACTGAACCAACCTGCTAACCTCTAACTATATGGTTGGTGACAGATCATTTTCAGTTGCTGGATCAGACTTTCACTGGAATTCAGGAAGTGCGCCAGTTGGGCTTTTACGACTTATTTGTATGGCCTTTGGTTTTTACTTACTAATTAGATCAAATTTATTATCAATTTTAGTTTTTCATGTATTTGTGCCGAAAATAAAGGTTGACACTTTTAGATCGTATTGACTTTCGTTTCTGTTGCGTTAGAAGTGTTTTGAAATACTGAAGCGGGTCTGACAACTAAACAGTATTAGTATTAACCTGTTCGTATCGATTATAGCGTCAGTTGTTAGTCAGTAATTTCCACCAAAGAAAACAAACTTAACTGATGAAAAGATAAAATTGACAAAGGGGATCGGCTTGTTCGTGACTTTTATTTCATGCGCATTTTTATGATGTCTCTAGTCTTGTTTTTAGTGCTCTTTGACCACTGTCCTTTGGTAATTGATTCGTTCGGAATACCTTAAGATGGGAATATAATAAAGCATTTAAGAACACAAACAAAATTTACCTGTTATAACTTAACGCGAGTTTTCAAATGTTATGTTCACACGAACTAATTTAACGCGCATCAGATGCGCGTATGCGTAATGATTTCTATAACAACCTGCATTTTTCACAAGCGATAAAGCAACATCCAACAACAGAATTCGTGATTTGATACCATACAATGGGAATACAGGAACGCAATGGACATGTTGCACAAAGAAGTAGAAGCAATGAGCCCCTTTAGCTAACGATCGTTACATCGAGAATCGGAAGACATTTTAAAACCGATATTAAATAACGGTATGTCGACTGACTCTGACAAAGAGGTAGATGACACATAGTTTTGCTGGAAACAAAGGTGTCATAAAATATCAGTTCTGTAAAATATTGTTTAATTAACAATGGGGTAAATTATTAAGATGCATAAATTAATGCGAGTTTTAGAAGTTCGCGTTTAAACTATTGATATGCAGCGTCAATTTCCTCACTTTTTCGATTTTTAAAAATGTTATTTGAGTAATAATAATATTAACATTTCGATCATGGGTCTGTTTATTTTTCAACTAGTTCGATATTGTTGACACGATATGGTTTTCCTATTTTTATTGCTTACGCGTTTTTGTTTAAAAACGGTGAGACTCAAATTCGGCTGTAGTTGGAGAGTTTAATATATGCTTCGTTGTTAATTCTAGATACGTTTTTATAAAATCTTAAGTAAACATTTTCCGAGGGAGCGTCACAATTACAATTTTCCGTCAGTAGCTGTTTACTTCACTTTAAAAACAGTTACAAAGAAAATACGTTTCAGTGATAAACCGATTCACAGTTGTAACTTAGAAACAGTTAATTCACATTGCTCTGAAAACCTAGAAGGAATTCCTTTTCCAGAATAGTTGCTGAAGAGGTTTATCACTGAGACGTTTTTTCTTTGCAACTGAGAACGATCACGAGCTATTTTCGCGGTAATTGTGGCATATGATTTCGAACTGCCCGCGAAAACTTCTCATAGATTACAAGTGTCGCATTGAATAACTTAAATTATTATACTTGGCCTGAAGAAGTTTCAACTTCCGGCCGCCATCTTGAACAATTACTGAAGTGAGAAGAGAATTACCCAAATGAGGTTTGCCGTGGATGCCACCACGTTTTGCGGTGGGTATTTTCAGCCAATAGCAGACAGAAAAGCTGAAAAGCAGCAATTTTGTAAATTAACCCGTTTTTCTTTCTAAACAAAAGATAATAGCAACTTCACATTTGCCTTCGCGCACATATCTGAAGATTTTCTATAAAAATCAAAAAAACTAAGGGGGGAGGGGTCATAAATACGTAATAATTCAATAGATTGCTGCAGTTCAAATTAAAACTTACCAGACAGGTACTGACGCACCCTGTGGATCTGAAAATGACGTACTTTGCAAATGACATCATTTTAAGTCATATTATAGGCGTTTCGTAAGTTTTCCATATATTGCCCAAAAGTGATGACGTCATCTATCTATTATAAATTGATTAGCAATTCAGGAATAAAAAATAAAACTATCCAGAAAAAATGTTTAGGTGCCAATCAACACACGATTACCAGAGAAAAATCATTTAAACT
This sequence comes from Parazoanthus swiftii, assembly GCA_025403585.1. Classification (NCBI taxonomy): domain Eukaryota; kingdom Metazoa; phylum Cnidaria; class Anthozoa; order Zoantharia; family Parazoanthidae; genus Parazoanthus; species Parazoanthus swiftii. Next base: position 11,491 of record JAOBYE010610076.1, read on the forward strand.
AGAAACTCTCATTTTTAAATTGACAAAAAAAATGGCTTCAAATTGAGAGTTACCGAGGCAACATACATGATCTAACTATGATTTATCCAACTTTATAAACTAAAGTTTTTCCACTGGAAAACTCTTTTATCCCTTAGAATTGTTGTCTTCTAATGGACAAGTGTGGCTTGTTTTGCCTTTTCCCATTGATTAGGGGTTTATCCGCTAAACATTGGAGTGGTCGATTTTTAGTGGATTCGTGTAGTCCAGCCATTCTACGCAAAAAAATGGATCAACCTCAAACTAATTGCAAGAGAAGGTATTTAAACGGTTTTCAACGTAGAAACCCATCTCCAATAATATATCAAAAGTCCCCAAAAGTCCTCGGTAGGGAAGTTGGTAAAAAAAGTCGCAGTATAGCATGGAAACGAGACTGTAAACACTGTTGAGGCAAAAAGCCTACTTTTTGAAACAGTTATCACACATAAAAAGCCCCCTAGCTAAATACGATTTAATGAAACATCAATGTTAAGAGTGAATGTCAGTAAAAATCAGACATGATCATCGAAATGGCGGATATAGCTCAAATTTCGGTTTTGCCCATACTTTGCATACTGGTAGGTAAAACTATAACACATATGGAAATAATGCTGATTTGTTCTGACTTACCGGTTTCAGAGAAAAATCACAGAAACCGTAAACAGAGATTTGCGTGACTGACGCTGCAAAAATTGGCACTTTTCTTTTACCTCTCGCGGACACGAAAAC
>JAOBYE010610187.1:0-12237 GCA_025403585.1 Parazoanthus swiftii
GTCTTTACCACTAAGCTGGAATGTTCAATTTTGATCGTTTTCAAATCACTTTCTCTGTAGGAAAAACTGTGTTCACCAGCAGATGTACTCGACGAGAAGTGTCCTCGGAAAGTGTGTGTGACCATGGAGACACTGCTTCAAGTGGCAGAGAATTCATAGCACCCATTTAAATTTAAAAAGTACTAGAATCTGACATTGATAAGTGGATATCCGCGTTTTTTTCAATAAAAAACAATCTGTGTACAAATAGCTCTGTGGGGAGAACTCTGACAAAAAACGGGGGAGTGGGTCTGAAGAAAGGGTATAATTTTAGAGGCTATGGTGTCGGGGGAGGGGAGGGTTAGGGACAGAATGACAAGGAGTGAGAAACGGAGGAAGTGTTCTTCTCTCCCTTTCCATCCTCCGATGTCGTCTGTTGGTTTTGTTATTTTTCTAAGCAGTAGACGTCTTGACAATTTTGCAGTAAAATTTGAGATCGAACTTTCATTTTTTCATTGTCTCTCTTCTTAGACCAGGTTGCCACCTGAAGTGTCTAGTTTAATTGTTCCGAAACTGACCATTTTTTTCCTATCGTCAGTTTCGGAGCATTTGCCACTTTGGGCAATTAACTGTACGGGGAACTTAATACTGCGGACTGGACCAGGTATTAATCAGAGTATTAATCTCGAGAGCTTCGTTGTGTCTGCAAAAATTCTAGAAGAACAAGATTAGTGCAAACAGGCTCGTTGCATCCCGTAAACTACCGAATATATGCCTCACCCCTCCCCCCCCCCGAATATTAGCCCCAACGAATATAAGCCTGAAACTCAAAACTCCTTCAGATAACAAGTTTCCCCCGAATATAATTATAAATCCGTGGGTTCAGTTTGGAAGGGGGCTCAGGATTAGTCGTAAACTGGACATAAACAAATGTAACATTGCAGCTGTTTTTTTGCTCAAATGCGGTTATTAAGGTTATTGGCAGTGTTACAGAGTCTTTGAAGACAATCAAAATAACCATTTAAGACGTTAACGTATGTCTACTGTTATTTTAAGGTTGAAGATTTTGAGACGGAAAACACCGATATCCGATTATCAAGACAACCAATTTTAAACACAAATCTCCCTCCAAATACAAGCCCCCTCTCTCCCCCGAAAATAACCCCACTTTGATTAGAAGCTCATCCAAAAGTGCTTTAAAAGCTGTAAGCTTATGATAGTATTATCTTTTGGTTACTGCGAACTATTTCATGCTTCCTACAGCCAAAACGGTGGTTACCAGCCATAAGAGTTTAATTGGTAATATTTAAATTGCTGAGATGACCAGACAACAAAAATTCCGGACGTTTTTTAACACATTTCGAATGTTTCTTACCTAAATTTTTGGACATTTCGCTGTGATACAGTACACGTTTTTTTTTAATAAGAACAACGAAGCTCGGATCGCCCAAAATTTGAGAACGATCTGAGGCTAGAAACTCAGTCTGACTCGTAACTAGACTCGGAACCACAACAATGTTGAATTCGTTACTTAATCAAGTCGGTAATAAAGCACCGAAACTTTATTATTTTCGCAACATATAGTTTGATACAGCGCCTAAATCGTAGTAGCGGGGTTGTGTTTATTTCGGGGCTTTTGTTAAAGAAAAGCAATGTTATTAACTATAGAGAAATAAGAACGAATTAGAAACAACCTGAGACTGAAATGCCCCAAAATTTAAGAACTGAATGAGCCTCGGCCCATAAAATATCTGGGTTTTTTTAAAAAAGCGTGTACAGCACGTAAACATTAAATTTATGAAATACATTGTTTTTTAAACCGTAGATAGTCCAATTTAAAATTAAACATTAAAACTGAAGTACGTACTCTGAGGAAAAACAACTTAACAAACTGAAAGCTCCTTATTAATGGCTATTAAACACGGCTGAGTATTTTATCTTCAGTTCTTCAAAATTAGTACTAAATGTCTTTAAATTTCTTGTTCTTCTGCCCGTTGGCTTAACCACAGTGACAGTTTTACAGGCTCAATTGCTGCAAAATGCTTGAAGCTGTAAGCAAATTAAATCTCCAATAAAATATGTGTTTTTAAATCAAGATTGTGCGGTCGTAAACTACTCGAACTGCATTTTTGCTGGGACGGAAAAATCGCATGTTTTTTTTTGTCCGTCTGAAAATGTTTGCGAACTGAAATTATCACACTAAGGGACTATTAGAAAAATGTTGGGGGTGGGGAGAGATACCAAAAAAAATGTGCAGGAGCAATTTGTAAAAACGAAAATCATTTTTTTAAGAATGTATTTTATTTACAGTTAAAACAATTTACAATGATTTTCAATAGAAAAAAATTACAGACAGTCAAAAGAAGAAAAAGAATTAAAAATAAATTAAAAGATGCAGAAAAAAGGTAAGCTTTGAAAGTGTTTTAGTTCTAAAACATCATGCAAAGAGGATAGCAAAAAAAAGTTGTGGATAATAAAAGGGTAATTCTGCCTCCGGTCAAAATTCACTAAATCCATTATTTGTAAAACAGAACAAGTTTAATTATGTTCTCTGGAAAAACCAAATGTTGGCCAGCTGGTCAGTTTGGTACATGCTGACGTGCAGTTTTGGACCAGGCGCCTTCTGATTGGCTAAGAGAATTTATAGCGCGTACTATGCATGAAAATTTGTTTTGATTTTGCTTTTGCCCAGTCCAGCAGGCCACGTGGAATGAGTCGATGAAAATTTTTACTCGCTTTCACGAAGCTTGTCTTTTACTGAATGTTCGCATGTTTTGTGGCAAACACGAAAAGGTAAGCTCATTCCAATTCTTGTTCTCAGTTGTTCGCTGTATATTCCCTGTCTATTTGTTGCATTTCAGAGCAATTTGCTGCATATTTTAAGTCGACTTGCACGGCTTTTGTCAAAGCAAATTTTGAACTACGACGAAGAAACACAAATTTCAACTCGAATCTCTCTACATGTTTACAAAAATAACCATAAATATCAAACTCGCTTTCAGTGAAATTTAAGAAAACTTTAAAGTATTGGTCGGGGCAGTTTAGAATCATTCAACGCACCAGTCGTGGCAGACTAGTGGTTGTTACAATACATGAAACTGTACATCTGTCGGTATTATTTTGAAGTTTTGGGGTCAGTTGCAGTATTTAATTTGGGAGGAAAACTAAATAGGCCTGTTTAAAACGTCCCGCCATTGCCGTGCCGAACTAAATATAATTCCAAACGGCATTAACACGGTGAGAGCACGGCAGTGGTTTCAAACGCCGAATCAAATGCAAATTGGCAGGAAAAGAAACTGTCAAAGAAAAGGCATATTTTTCAATGCCAATGTTGCTAACAATTTGCTACACAATATTTATTTTATCCTTTTGCTTTCAGGAAAATGTTATCGCTGTTGACCGCTCACTGACGCTGTGCAAGTATAAAGACAAAGCAAGGGGTTGCCGGCCCTTAAATAAAAGTGAAGTGACGGAGAAGCTCGAACGCAACTGGAGTTCAATTTTTGTGGCCGATTGAACTCGGAAGAGAAGGTAAGCTAAAATTTGGTTTTTTTTAATTTAATACAAACGTTTGAAAAAATTAGGACTTCGATACTAAAGCGACTTTTATCAAAATGCGCCGATAACTGAACAAAAACGTACCATCGGAAATCGTTTCATAATGGTGGGGAATGGTGATTCACAGATTCGTTTAGACTCGGACTGAGCCGGTTATCAATGACATCAAGTACGCAGCCAGGGCGACCCTCGTCATCCCCCAATCTGTTTTGGCAACCCCCTTCTGACATTTCGTAATTATTTTAAAAATATATTTTACCATAAATTGAAATAAACTTCAGTCCGAGTTTGTACGAATTGACGCGGTACTCGAGTCGAGTGAGTCGCACAAGCCATTTTCGACGAAAACCATACATTTTCGTTTTATTATTCCCAAGTAGGAACCAGTCTCTCTGCATGGGTGCAACCAACGCAGAGAGAAGTTGTAAAACAGCCTCAAAACTGTCTATTTCCTGACAGCATTTTAGAAAAACGCTAGTATCATTTCAAGGTAAAAGCGGTAGCGATACCTCTTAGGTGAAAACGAAATGTTCTCCTACCAGCTGCTAGATTAGCACTTTGTAGTAATTTTCATGCGACGGGGGTAAAGATATTTGCTCAGAATTTAAATTTTATTCAAGTTGTTCGTGACAAAATTTTACTAAGTTTTTTGCTGTTTATTGTTTCACTGTAGCAAGTGCCACAAGAGCGAGAGGGGTGACAATTTGCCTTTCCTCAACCATACTGGTTACCTGCAGTATGGTGAAAAGTAATATCATGTGATCAAGGCTCCCCGTGCAAGCGTGACAACAACAGTTCCCCACCCAAGCATGACAACAAAATTTCCTCACGCAAGCGTAACCATACACAAGTTCCCCAAGAAAGCGTGACTGCACAAGTTTCCCATGCAACCGTGACAACACAAGTTCCCCAGACAAGCGTAACCACCACATGCAAGCTCCCATGCAAGTTAGACACATTACTCAAGCTCTGGTAAGGTAGGTGGAGTTTATTTATTTCACTAGAGGAAGACAGAACAAACAAGAAAGCATATCTCCTCCTCCTCTTCTTCTTCTTTTCTGTAAATATTTATATTAAGCCATAGATAGGATAGACAAGCGATATTCTGAGTTGTTCATCCTTCCAAAACGAGTCTTTTGCACGATGCGTTTTAATGGCCTACCACCGAATCCGCCAACCTTCCACAGGCCGGATAGATTTTCAGGGTTGAAGTCACATGTTTTCACGATGTTTTTTGTTAAGCGAAATTTTGTTCGAGTTGTTTACCGTCCAAAAGATGCTGACGCAACGCAAGAAAATCCACCTCATGGCTTTTAACGAGCGACGGACGAGATGAGATGGATCCAACGAGACTTCAAATCAACGATTCGCGATACCAGGTGCAATCCAGACAAATACTGCTGTAAATAGATCGTTTTCACGTAAAATATTTTCCGAGAAAAAAAAATGTTATTTAATAAAGAAATATTTTAACTGTCATATAATTCAAAATACTGAAACCCCCAAACAAAATCTCGTTTTCAAAGAAGATTTTTAAAAATTGATATTAAAATACTCTTGTAAGAATCTTGTCAAAAGAACAGCTTTGCCAATCTTGGAGTTTAAAATTTAGACATTTTTGGCATCATGATGAAAACGATCTATGGAGTTTCCATTAAATTGCTGTAAACAGAGCTTCAATAAAATGAAACTTTAAAACCTCTTTGCAACTTGTGAATGGGTGTGTCTTGATTTATATTTTAGGAACTTGAATAAAACCAATCTTTACAACTTTTATTTGCGTGTGTCTCTTGATTTGGGGATTCTTTATACTTTTATAAATATACATCTACATTAGTATAATTAATATTAGTTAATATAACAATTGATTAATTAATTAATCGATTAATTAATTGTTATTTTCGTTTTGGATTGGTGGACAATAAGTAGGAATCTGGTGTGGTTACTTTTGCAGAGGATCATGTGCCGTTGCTGCAAAAGTAACAGCTCCTGTTAATCAAAAGTTGTAGGAGGGAACGTCAGCATAGACAGAGAAGACAGTTTAGTCAAGTGCCAGGCAAATCTGTGACTTTGGTTTTTTTCGAATTCAGTTCGAGCTAATTTCGGAACGGTCTCTTTTGTTTTCTTAATTTTCGTTTCCATAAAGACGCGCGCGCTCTTCGGATTTTTGTTTCTATTTCAATTTAGTTTTGATTTTGGTTTCTATTTCAATACACGTTTAGAGTTCGATTTCAATTCTTATTTCTGTTTCGATTTTCGTTTCGATTTCAAATAGGTTTAGGTTGTGTTTTCTGTTTCGATTTCAATTCAAGTTTAGGTGTATTTTGATATTGTTTATCATAAGACGCTGTATTGATCAGTGATTGTCGGAAATTTAATTTGTACTCTTGCTGTATGTTGGATTCTACACAAGACTGGGGTCCTTCATTCCTGGGTTCCTTAGTCCCTGGGGTCCTTCATTCCTGGGTTCCTTGGTCCCCAGGGTCCTTTGTCGCTGGGGTTCTTAGCCCCTGGGGTCCTTAGTCCTTGGGTTCCTTAGTCCCTGGGGTCCTTAGTCCTTGGGTTCCTTAGCCCCTGGGGTCCTTAGTCCTTGGGTTCCTTAGTCCCTGGGGTCCTTAGTCCCTGGCTTCCTTAGCCCCTGGGTTTCTTAGTTCCATGTTTCTTGCGAAAGTGGCAACAGTTCAACGTCCAGTGAACTGTTTATATATTGTCAATACAAAATGTCGCCACAAATCGCAAATAAAGATATTTCAAAATGCGTCTTTAATCGTACCGAAAATACTAACGCATTCTTCCCGGAGAATTTTTTTTCCTTTTGATCTGGTTATTGAGTTGTCTTGCGATTTGACATCGACGTTTCGACAGTTCGGCATTCTTCATGTCAACTCATCTTTCCGGCAGAATGCAAGGACTGTTTTGATATTGTAAATAAAACGGGCCGCCACAAATGGCAAATAAAGATATTTCAAAAACGTGTCTGTGTACCTTTCTTTAACTGTGCCGAAAATACTAACGCATTATTTCCACAGATTCTTTTTTGAGCTGGTTTTTCAGCTTTCCTGCCATTTGACATCGACTTCAGCCTAGCACAGTTCGGCATTCTTCAAGACAAGCCGTCTTAATGCATGTTCTCCGCAGATTCTTTTTTTGAGCTGGTGTTTCAACATTCCTGCCACTGGACATCGACGTTTCGACAGTTCGGCATTCTTCAAGACAACTCGTCTTAACGCATTTTTTCCACAGATTCTTTTTTGAGCTGATGTTTCAACATTCCTGCCATTGGACATCGATATTTCCACAGTTCGGCATTCTTCAGGTCAACCCTTCTTTCCTGGCAGAATACAAGGACTGTTTTGATACTGTAAATAAACGGGCCGTCACAAATGGCAAATAAAGATATTTCAAAAACGAGTGTGTGTATGTTTCTTTAACTGTGCCGAAAATACTAACGCATTCTTTCCGCAGATTCTCTGTTTGACAGACAGATCAAAAGCTGGCAACAACGAGTCGGGTGGCTCCCGATGATACCCCCATTGTAGGCCACACAGACATTGGTCAAGCTCCTTCGATGATAGCTCTTGCCCTCAATAGCTTAATTGGAAGGAGTTTGAGCAATGACTGTATGTGTGTCTCCAAAGGGTAATACCTCTACTCGTGAGGGTAGAGGGGGGACCAGTAGCCATGAGTCTTGTCAAATTAAACACTCTATGCGCTTAATGTGATTTTACCCTTGTATGTTTATGTGTGTGACACGGGTGCGCGCGAGTGTTGTGTGTGTCTGTAAGCCTGTGTCCCCGCATATGCGTCGCTGCGAATGTCTTCAGGTGTGTGACGCTTGTGTGTACATGTGTTTAGGTGTGTGTGCGTGAGTAGTGGTAATTATCTGTTTTGTACAGATTTATATGTGACCGGGTCACAAGTGAGTTCCTGTTCGGGAATATATTTCTTGCTGGATTGCCCAATAGGTTTTTATTAGTCTTCTCGCTGGGAAGCTGGGCTTTCAACTTTACTTCTTACAGGAAGTGAGCTCATGGTGATCTTTCTAATTAGACACATGTGGTCACGTTACGCAATCAAGCAACGGAGATTGTAGCGGAGTATTTTGTTAAAATAACTTTTTTTTCTTTTGTTCACCGGCTTACAGACGAAGTAGATTTTGCAGTTGTGTTCGTGGGAAAATGTTACCAGTTACGATTACAAAAGCTTGGTACGTTGCGAGGGTGTGTAGTATTTTTAGTATCTGTTCTGTCAGTCTTAAACGTGACCCAGGAATGACGCGACATACAAAATATGTACACTCCTGTACACACCTAGTTCCGTTAAACTGTGTATAAATTAGCGAGTATTTTAGTAGATATTGCAGTGGACACGGTAAACGAGCAGATTATTGGTAGTTCAGTAGAGAGTGCCTGTGATCGTCCACTCGCGGTCTGCCATGGACTAACAGGTTGGCTTGCTTTCATGTAGACTACGCATAGCCGATTAAATTTTAAATATATTTAATATAGTTAATATATTTAATATAGTTACGGCCTTTAAAATTAAATTTAGGCCGAGCACAAACGATCTGGGATTGGGACCTAGAGTCTGCATCGCAGGCTAGCTTTCATGTATTACTCGTACAAACTGGATTGTTCTTCGATATTGATGTTAGCTTTATTCATGCAGTCCTATTGTTTCTGTTTAATCTTTTTTGCTATTTTTTGCAACCGTATTTGATCTTTACGGCATTAGATTGTTTTAGGATTAGGATCACGCTAGAGGAGATTCGTAAGTTGTCGTTTCGTTTCGACCTTTCGTCTTGTCCAGTTTTCATCTTATTGTAGGATTTACTGTTTTGCGGGTTTTTCACACAGTTTATAGTTCGCATATCTTGTTACTAGTCTGTTAGTTAATTATTATCCGTAACATATTTTATTTGTTTTGTCAAGGAATGCAATAATCCTGACGATAGTACTTTATCTGAACATTTACAGGGTGTTTTCTTGTTCCCGTTTTCAATTTCGTTTTCAATTTCGTTTTCAATTTCGTTTTTGTTTTCGTTTTTTGTTTTCGATTAAGTTTTGAATAAAATACTGCCAAACGCTTGCATCCTGTGAAAGTTCTCTACGGCGCAGCCGTTCGCGCTCATCGCTTACATATATTTTGCCTACCAACCCTACTTATTCAGGACTTCCGGTGATATTTAAAAAGTCTAAAAAAGTCCTAATTTTGTCTTTCATAAATTCCAAGGCATGAAGGGTCCTAATTTCACCAGAATTTCTGCTTGAGGCCTTTTTCTACTGTTGTTGAGTTTTTCCTGTGATCACAGTTTGAAGCTCGCTATCAAGCAAGATATTTGCTCGTATTTCTATAATTAATAAGATTGCTGTTGTTAAAAAAATCCCGAAATCTGAAGAAACATGAGGAGATTAAAATAAAACCTAATATTTCAAACTGCATAAAATTAGCTGATAATGCCTATGAGAAGTTCGGTACAGGGCTGCAGAGAGGGAGGGGCTTGGCGCGGGCAAGATTTTTTTGGTCAATTTTTTTAAAGAAAAGTATAAAGGGCTTGTAAATTTTTCAGTCTTTTGTGCAAAACGTATCTTCCCCAGTTACTAAACTTTATTAACACCAACTATACATTAGACTTCTAAAAGCTCAACTGCGGATTTTCAAAACATAAGCAAGAATTTACTTGAAAGCAGTCAATTTAAAAGCAGAAACGACTCTGTGTGCAAAACCTTGGTAGTCACTAACTAACACGGGTGGGTGGGGTCGCTAAACGTTTTGATCTATGGGGTGGGGACAGGGCATTCGGTCCTGTTATTGTGGGGTGTGGATGGAAGAATGATTTGCTTCCTATTTTTGTCCAACGCATCTCTTTCTTTCTCTTCATAATAATAATAATAATAATAATAATAATAATAATAATAATAATAATAATAATAATAATAACATATGTTGTTATAGCGCATCTAAAAATCTCAATGCGCGCGCACGCATTTTCTGAATTAATAAAATCGATGCCATAATATTCTAAAAGGGAAAACTGATCTTGATACCAAAAATCAAAATTAATCTTGATACCATAACATCAAGTCACGCACATTTCCCCTCCATATTGTTCCCACTCCTCCCAACTGCCCTTCCTCTCCTACAAATACAAAAGGTCGAGCCTCTGCTTAACCTTTTCAGCCCCAAAGACGATTTTTGAAGTGTCGCTAAATTTTACAAAGCTCCTTCCATGCTTTTGTTTTAAACAGTTTGGGAGAATTTAAGGAGCAGGCGTAGCTCAGTTGATTAGTGCGCGGCCTTCGGAGCTGGAGGTCCCCGGCTCGATCATCAGTGACTCCAACGTCGGCTTCGACTTTTTTGCCTCTGATCCGTGTAGCTTTAACTTTAAATACTCATAAAACGGAGCACTGACAGAGGGAGGGTGGGTAAAGGGCGCACTGGCGGCTTCCATTGATAGCAGCTCTGGGAGATGATAGTTTCACAGGGATTTCGCCCCCCCCATCCCGGGATGAGATACCTAGGGATCCAGTCCCCCTTTAGGGATCTCGCCCTCCCCCCTTCTTTTGTTGTTTTTGGTGCAACACAGCATGCTGCTTCTCGGAAATCTGTTTGGTTTTATTTTGTAATCCGTCGTGTTATAGAAAGGACATTTTCGTGTTTTCGTTTCTGTTCTTCATGAATATGTTCATGTGAATCTCTGAGTCATTTTCAATGTACTGAAATTTGCTGCTTTAACGTTCATTTGCTCAACAATATCCGTATTTCTAACAACTTAACTTTAAAAAACATTTATAAAAAATATTTTTAGAATTAGCTTTCCAGTAATCTGAACACAGCTCGCTCCTTTTCAGCGATGTCTTACAAAAGGACTGGTGTTTATAAAAAGCTCTAATTGTTAGTGCAACTAACTATGATTATGACCATGAAGTGTTTTTTTAATTATTTTGGGACAACAGAGTTCCTTTCTGAAATGTTCTTAACCTAAAAAACGAAAACCATCCGGCAAGTGAAAAGGCGCGGCGGCGTCCCTATAAATACCAAGTAAGGAAGGTTTGGTTTTGCGCAACCTCGTTACCAGGGCTATTCCTTAGCAAAATGGAGGGGCGGGACCCTAACCCTCCATTTTGCTAGAGAAAAGCCCTGGGAACGAGAGTTGGGTTTTGCGCTAAAATTCGAAACTCTAGCCGCACATTTTCCAGAAATTGTCACTTTCCCAGGATTGATCGGAAACTCACCCTTCTGTTATGCTGCGTCAGAGTTGAGTTCCTTTACTCTCTAATGTTGCAACATGTTTATACACATTATAACAACTTTCTTGCAGAAATTGTGGCTATATCTTTCGGTCCAGGCAGAAAAGAATGCTTGCTTTAAAAAGGTGTGATGTGGGTTCCTTTTCAGCGCATTGAAGACTCAAAGCGAAGCCGCGTGAGTTGTTTTGCTAGAACTAAGTACAATTGGGTTTTCTTATTTTTTGAATTTTATTATTTTGTCATTATCAATCAGTGACCGTTTAACCGCATTACAACAATAATCATCGCTGCACATAAACTACGATTATCGTAATTGCCCGTGATACGATGCGAGATATTAATATAGTAGCAAAATATGCAGCGGTACAAAAACTTTAACTTTAGCTTGCTGCGTGACATAATGGACCGATCCGAGCAACCTCACTGATAGGATTGATTTTCACAGCAAACATATGTAAACCATAGCAGTTCTGATTGTTGAACACTTTCCTCGGCGCCATGTTCCTACACAAACCTTTTCGACCACTGTGTGTTGTTGGAGTGCGACCTCGGCTGATGCCATTTATACACCGATAGAGAATTGCAAACATAACCATTTACACTTCAATATTAAACACAGTCGAACATACACGTTATCTTTACCTAAGGGCTGTACTGAAACGTTTTGAAGTACTATTTCGAGTATTAAAATACTTGATCTCTAACAAAAACAAAACTGTTAGATTTAAAAAACATTTTTTGATCCATTGCAAAGTGCTGAATGCTAGCTATGACAGCACCAACTAGAAAGCAAGAAAGTCCGTGAGCTGTATTCAGGCTTGGCGGTGCTTTGTGAATTTCATTTCACTGGCCATGTGATTGTATATGTGACAATTGATTCAGTCTTGCAGCGGCTGTGGCTTTAACTTACAATAAAAAGGTGTTCGATCTAAGTACAAAGGAACGCTTATAAAAAAGGTGTGATGTAGTATAAAACACAGTCGAACATATTCATACACCTAAGTTTACCAAAGGACTTTGCTGCATGCTCCAGCTCGAACAAAAACAAAACTCGAAGAGATAGAAAATACTTTTAATACGTTACCAAGTGTTGGATTTCCGAATGCTAGCCATAACACTAACAGCACCAACTAGAAAGCAAAACTAAAACAAACATATATATTATCAATAACCATTTTACCACAAATTAACATTTTACAGAGTAGCCTTGATAGCAGGTTCAGTACAAGAACATTTTTCCTCATAAAAGACAATTTTTCAAGGGATTTGTTAAGGGGGGCGAGATACCTAAAGGGGGGCGAGCAGGGAGGGCGAGATCACTAGGGATTTCGCCCCGGGGAGGGCGAGACCACTAGGATTCAGCCGGTGAGGACTGCGCGCAGCCAGGTGTTAAGTTTCCCCCGAAGGCCATAAAACCTCAGTTTGATAAGCAGCCTCTCGTGGGGTACAG
>JAOBYE010610298.1:0-12236 GCA_025403585.1 Parazoanthus swiftii
TTGTTTGTATGAGTTTGGTAGCGATAGAGTATAACTATAAACCAGTTTCGGCCGCCATTTTGGCGGGTAGGCTCTGAAGTTGCTCGAAAAAGAGTTTGTGTGGAAATTCGGCGTCGACTAACTTTAATAACACCCTAAAAGTGAAAAAGTTATGAATTGAAAACTTTAATGTTACGAGAGAGAAATTGAATGCAATAAAAAAAAAATTTGACCAGGCTGAAAACTCCAACCCAAAGACCAGGCTGGAAGCTTTGACCTGGGCTAGAGTTCAGCCCAAGCTTCTTTCGTGTACTAAATGAATTTTCCATTTTATTAATCTTTTCTAAAGAGACTGCAAATCTGGATAAAATCAGACCCTAAGCGAGTGTTGAAATAGTGTATAGGCTATAGTATCATGGCTTTGAGTGAAATTTAAAAGTGAATGAGAATTATCATTTTTGGTGGTACCACAATAAACAGTCCTTAAATAAAAATGTTTTTGAAATGGCTAAAAATTACCAGCATAGATCCAGAATGGCTCAGAAAACACTATAAGAACATGCATCCTTTTCAGGAAAATAGATATAGTTAATGTACAGGGGCTGCAGAGCAGGGGGGCAAGGGGGTCAATTGCCTCCCCCCCCTACTTTTTTCTCTGACTTAAATTAGCATTATAAATTTTGTAAACTGCGTATCTGGTGTAACATTAATTGCACCCTGACTCTAAAAAAGGCTTGTGTGCTAAAATGTTTGTATGCTAGCTTAGATTACTTGATCTGTTAACGGTCTGGTGTAGTTTTATACATTCAGCAGTTACAATGTGAGTTAAATTTAAACTTTGACTTGAATGTATTAAAACTCTGTTTAGTTGTTGTTCAACTAATTTATTTAAAATAGCTTTTCTGTACATTATTTTAAAAGGTCACCACTGACGGTCAGAAAGACAAACTGAACAATGTGAAATCACTTGATACACTGTATGTGTAGGCTTAGACCTCGAGGTTAGAAAACTGTTGCGCGTTGGTTTAGGACTCTCTAAGAATACCAACGCGCATATGTTTTACACCTCTACCTCTGCTGGCGGCTTAGGTCTCTTTGAGTTGAGCTCGGATGTGGATGCCGCTCTGGTATCCACAGCACAACGAATGCTCAACTCAAAGGATCCCTTTGTCCGTCGCAAACTGCACCCTCGGCGATACCTGTGCCAAACGCACAGGTAATAATCAAGCCTCTTTTCAGACCAGCTTCAGTTGGATCTCACTACCACCAACTCCGGGTGAATCCACCAAGGGGGACATATCATCCTTTTTTGTTAAAGTGCGTAACGCCAAGAATAATCTTGGCGACGCTGTCTCCCTGGTGGAAACGTCATCCTCCATCAGACTGCTGGTCCATGGCAGTGAAGGGATAAGCGTCCCAGCAGGGATGAAGACAATTCGCGGTCATTTCGCTGAAAAGCATCAACAGCGATGGTCATTACTCAAGGACCAAGGTAAGACCGCGAATGTCTTCGGTCAATCAGGGTATTCCAACTCCTGGTTGACCAACTCTGCCGGGCTCCGCGATAGAGAGTGGCGTTTCGCCCTCAATGCCCGCATCAATTCACTGCCTGTCTGCGCAGTACGTGCCAAACATCGCGGTGTGGGTTTGCCTCCGAGACCCTTCCGCACGTGCTAAATCATTGCCCGTTCATGATGCGGGAGGGTCCCGGAGAGAACCCTATCCTCGGAAGGCACGATGCTGTCCTCGACATCCTGACAGAAGAGGCAACTCTCCCTGATGATGTCGAGGTGCAGACGGACCAGCTAATCCCGGAGTTCTCAAGCGATCCCCTTCTTAGGCCGGATCTTGTTGTGCTTGATCACAACAAGAAAACGGCCGTCATCATAGATGTAGCGTGTCCTTTTGAGAATGGCAATCAAGCCTTTCTCAGGGCACGCAACAACAAGCGCACCACGTACGACTCGATTAAAGTTAACTTAGAATCCAAGGGTTATAGAGTCGTGCTGGATGCGTTTGTTGTCGGATCGCTTGGGTCCTGGGATCCACTGAATGCTGCTGTACTAACTGCCTTAAACATCACTGGAAAGAGGCGGGCTTCAGTGGCAAAACGGTGCTCTCAAACGGCCATCCGCGCATCTTATCAAATTTGGATGCGAAGGTGCTTGGCTGAGTCGGGGTCCATTTAAACTTCGGGTTCCGAGTTCTTGGGTTCTTTCTGTCCCTTATTTAACTAATAAAACGTCTGTCTGTGGCCAATGTCACCATGACCACAAACCCTTACCCCTCCTTTGTGTTTTCCTTTATTACTGTTACTCTGTCTAAATGAAAGTGTGGTCTAATTACCATCCAATCTCATTGTTTCTTAGTTGCTGGTCTGTCAAAGTCTATAATCTATTTACTTAATTACCCACTATATAATTAGAATCTGTAACACAAATGAACTTTGCTTCTTTCTCTTTATACTGTAATTTATTATATAACTTAACCTATTCTAGTCCTTTAATTTTAGTCAGACCATTTCTTTAACTTTTTATAACCCAAAATCACCAAAGCCCTGTAAGTTTCAATGCTAACACGATCTAGAAAACCGCGTGGTCTGATTTATATACTAATTTACATATCGAGCCTTGAGCACGACAAATAATTTTAAACCCTATTTAAATGTCGTGACTCATTTTTTATTATATGGCTCTGCTAATTTGTTAATTTATTAGTTTGTATAGCTTAACTGTATAAAAACGGAGAGTATAACAGAATATTTTAGTCCCGTTCATTAGTCCCCCACTCGGGCTAACCGAGTGGGGAGAATACGCCAGCAAATGGCAAACATTTTATGTATTTTTTAAAATGAAGTTAATAAAATACATTACTCTGTCTAGAGGAAGTACATAAAGATGATGGTGCCACACCAGCCTGCTGCAAAGACTTGTTTCACCGCATCTGTATTCAGGAATGGCTCGAAACAGGCGATACATCAGCAAAATGCCCAACTTGTGAAACTCATTTCACACGAGAAGCTAAAATGGTGAAGGCCAATAACCAACCAATGCCTCATGTTCATATCAGAGTACTGGTACTTTGGATTACATGTACCTCCAAAAAGAGTATGGAGATATTATATGGATCTCAGATGAATCAGACAAAGAAGAATCCCTGCCTGAAGATGAACCAGTAAACTTTGAAACAAAGACCAGGAACAGTACAACTTTTTCTGAAGATCTTCAAAAGTTGGGCACGAGGAAAGCAGATAAGTGGAATGAGGAGTCCTACATCAGGCTTAAAGTAAGACGAAATTCTGTATGGCAGGATGTAAAGTTGAAGTGTGGCAGACTTGAAGAAAAGCAGCTGTCAGAAAACAGTTTTGTTAAAGTAAAGTTCATTGGTGAGCCAGCGGTAGATGAGGGGGGCCCCAAAAGAGAGCTCTTTGTTTGCTTCATAAGGAGGTGTACTTCACATCACTGTTCAAAGGAGAATAAGGGAGGGGTAAATTTTTTCTCACAATTTAACCGCAATTCAAAATAATGAATACTTCATTTATGGGTTGTGTTGTGGCTTAGCCTTGGTGAATGGGGCTGTGGGGCCTCAATTTTTTAGTCCCCCAGTGGTTGATTACATTTTGAGTGGGAATGTGAATAGTGTAAAATTTTCAGTTGAGAGCATTCCAAGTAAAGCAACCAGGAGTAAGTTAGAAGAAATTGATAGTATCACTGATGCCAAAGAGTTTGAAGATAAAGTTGGCAACTCACTTCAGGACATCGGCTATGCAAAACCTGTAGTTTTTCCAAACAAGATAGAGTTCCTAAGAACTGCCACAATCCATTATACTTTAATACAAAGTATCTGCGAATTACATCAGTTTATTGACGGCTTGAATGTGGTAGGTGTCTTAGAAATTTTAAGAAACCATCCTGTCGAGTCCAGAGCTATCTTGCAGTGTTCATGTAACAAGCTAACTGCAGAAGTGGTGGATGGGCTATTTACATATAACTTGTCAGATGAAGGTAGCAACAAAAACCAACAAGAGAAGTCAATACTCTTCTTCTGGAGTCAGTTTCTAGAAGATGTTGAGAGGGGTGACATCCAGAAAGAGATTGGTGACAGTAATTCTAGCATTAGTATTGTTGTTTCACTTCAAGCAGTACTGGCATTCATTACGGGCAGTACACACATCCCACCCCTTGGTTTTCATCCTCCACCATCAATTGTTTTCTTACATGATGAGAAGAACAGAAAAATGCATGTTAGTACCTGTTCTAATATCCTTTTTTTCCCAGTAAGTGAGCATTTCTTGGAATATAATAAATTTAAAGAGGAGTTTCTGTTCTGCATGTTGAATGCACCAGGATTTGGCAATGTATAGCTAGAAGATACATTAACCATTCAATGGTTCACAAGACTTCTTGGTGCAAGTTGTCTGTTGTAGTTTTGAAGGAACATTTTATACGAAAAGTTTATCAGTAAAACTGACTGATAAGTGTTGTACAGCAGTTGTTCTATTTTTATAAAAGTAATACTACTGTTTCACAGATTTACTGTTGCAATGAACAACAAAGCATTTTATAGTTGTTCTATTTAACATTGTTACTGTTTGAATCACAGCCTTACTAAGAAAATAAATTTTTCTTACATGTGATGTGAAATATGAAAAAACGAACTGTGGTAGTTCTTTATACTATGGACTATGATTTATCTAGTGTTTTTTCTGTGTTTTAAAAGCAACCCAGCCATCAAATGGACCACTTACGAGTTATCCTTCAGTGCCTGCAAACAATAACCTGAGTCAATATTAGATGCATTGAAATACAGCAAAAGTGTGAAAACTTGGTATGAAGCCTCAACTTATTTATTATTGTTCACAGGAACTGAAGTATAATTCGAAAGTGGTCTATTGGCTTTCATTGTTGAAATAGAAAAATTTTGAAAGTACTGTTTAGTTACTGTTTGACAATTAAGGTTTTGTTGGTTATTTAATTTTTAATTTACACAATGTTCAAGTAAGGGGCAAAATGTGCTCTTAATAAGGTTTGGTTGATTTAACTCCAGATCTGTTTGGGTTGTATTTACCTATAATATATATTTTTTGTTCAATTTAAGCCTTGTTGGGGCCCTATTAAAGTAGGGCAATGACCTTGAGTTGAGGGCCTTAAAAATTATCCATTGAAAAACAGACCTGTTGTAATAATCCTGCTTATTCAACTGAATATGGTATTTAACTGTGCCCAACCCAATGGCCAAAAAAGTTAATAAACTAATAAGTTTCAAGCCTGTAATGAGTGTGACCCCCCAACAACCCTATGTTCCCTAGGGTGATTTATTCGATTAAATATGATACTTGTCTCGGCCAGGGTGATATTGTACATAGTGCTCTTAAGAGGAAATGTTCACTATGACCGAGTAAAATCGAAAATATGTGGCACATGATGAAAAATCAAAATCCTTCATATTTCGTCCAAAGATACCCTAATCTATCCTAAGAAATATGGTGGGTTTCTTTTCTTAAGCAATTGATTCGAAGTCCTAAAAATAACGAGTTTTTGTCAGGACCCCGCGAATGCGCAAAATACGTAATTTTATAGCAAAATACCGTATGTTGAAAGTCTTCAAATATTCACTTCGCATCAACACTAAACACGAATTTTAGCTCATAAATGTATTTCAGATGCCCTAATGAGTAATTTAAGCCCAAATATTAGCTTTTTCCTCAAGAATTAAGATTACCGGAAAATACTGAATCTGACGAAAATCTGCTTCCCTTGAAATCGGCTGGTCGGCGGTATTTTTCAAATGGGCAAAATCGATCCCGGGACAATTTCAAATAAGTCAAAACCCTAATTTCCCTAAAGTAGGAATGCTGAGCTTAATGGGGATGTAAAATTCGCTGCGGGGCTCTTGACCTTTGCGAAGAACGGAAGCTCTCAAAAACAGCAACATCTCATTGTCTATCTGGTCTAATCTGTCAACACGCCAACAAACACGCGCATGTTTGGAAGCAAGAAGTTGAATTAAACAGGGCAAACTCATCGAGTTTCACAACTTACACAAGGAAAAATGCCAGAAAATCTTACCTGGAAAATAAGTCATCTGGAAATCGTCATTTAGAAGGTTTTGGTCGATCAGTTTGAAGCGCCATCTTGAGTAGTCAACATTTTCAATATTCGTCCAAGTATCTACAGCCTGAATTGATGGTTTTCTTTTCGAGAAGTTTACTTCAAGCATCGCTTTCCGCCCTTCAGGACGTACAAGCGCCCATATTGCTTATTGTTGTTGATATTTAGAATCGTGAAGAGCTTTCCATTGCTTAACGTACACAAAGCGAAAACAAGTGAACATAACGAACTCCTGAAACCGGCGATAAACACAAAGCCGCAGGGTACTGGGGGGAGCGTTCATTAATTTGGGGGGGGGTGCACAAACGTGATATTCGCAGCAAAACATAAGTGTGGCTTTACTCAAAATGCTCTGAGGATTGGGTTAGCCATATTGATTAACAGCAATATTTTGTTATTAAAAGGGCAGTTTTTCGATTTTTTTTTAGGGGGGGGGGCTAACATTTTTTGTTGTTGTTGGGGGGACTCAAAGAAGTATAGAAACTTACAAATTTTCACCTCTCTTACCTCTCATAAAAAAATAAATACTCCCTAACAGAAGGTAATAGGCAGACCAATTCACAACAACGAAATGCAACTTGAATATCGCAGGTGTTTCGTACCGTATGTATCAATAAACCTCTTTTTGTCTTTGATTTCATTTCTAGATTTCTTCCTTTTAGGGCCCATATATAGCCTCACAGGAAAGGGCGCCATAGGAGCTTGATAGAGAAATATCACTTTATCGCAAAACCATATTTTCACCAAAATTTATCACTCTAGAAAAAATATTACGCAAATATCGTTGTAAAATGCATGTGTAGACGTGCAATTTACTTTTCCACCAACACCAAAACGCTTCCGTCCCGCTTCCCACAAACTAACGCTGGGCCCCTACTTCAAACACGGTAAATATTGGTTATAAAAAATGCGAGTTATAAAAGATATTGATGCCAATCCCTGCTGCTCCGTCGAATATCCTCCCCGAGCTAAGCACGAGAGCGGATTTTCGTTAATCAAGCATCGGACTGTCGTGAACACGAAGAAGACTCCGACACTAGAAGACCCCCTTCTGCTTGCCGCAGAACTAGATGAGCACTCTAGTTTGTTCTCCTGTCCAGAGGTTGGTTGCAAAAAAAAACGTTTTTGCGGCACTCCTCCATGATGCGCCATCTCGAGTGCGGTAAGCACGAGTTTGTCTTGAAACGCGCCACTCTGTGTGACAAGGCTGATATGAAATACGCAGACCTTCTGGAGGGACAAGGCGTCACTGCTGTCCCTGCGTTAAGACGACAGACCCTCTTAACAGCTTGCTGGGGATATCTACTTACTACCTAAATATACTTTGAGGGACATTGAGTAATGATGAAAACCCTAAGTACTGTGCATGTTTTTGGTAGGGCTCAAAAGCCAAAAGATGGATACCACCGATCTGCAATGTGCATCAAGCACATTGACAGTTACATGCTGGGTTTTATTTTTAACCAACATGAAACAAAAATAAGTATAAGATCAGGGGTATGATATAAGTGCCATTAAGCATACTGAATTAGAGTTTCATACAAATGTAGGGATTCATGCCAATTGGAAGGTAAATCCAAAGCAAGAAACCTTGCAACATAATCAAAATAATCTTGATAGGTGTTGCTCTCGTCACCTTGTCCAATTAATGTTCCTCTTACATAAGTGCACTGATCATCTGTAACTGGTTCCATGAAGTCTTGGGATGAAGATAATTCCGGAAGAAAGTACAATTCATTCGGCCTGCCAGCAAGGGTTTCATGCCTAGATGGCCTGATGTAGTGGGTATTCCAGTGCTCACACATATCATCAAGTTCATGCTGTAGAACACCCGCAAAACAAAACCATAAACATTCAAGCTGGAGTTGGTTTGTTGGGTTGAAGGTTCCCTGATCAACCAAATCTTTGAAAAAGTTAATCCACCAGGTAGTACATTTTTTTCTAAGCTTCTATTCTCTGATTATTCGGAGATAATCCATAAATGTGAGCACTAGCAGAATTTCTGAAGTAACACTGGGCAGCAGCAGCTAAACCATTTTCAGTGCCACAGTCTGACCTTAGCTTTTGGGGGCAACCCCCAGGGTCTTGTACTGTATTAACAAATATGTTTCCTATGATATTAGGATCATTGTTGGACCGTAATAGTTTAAGCCATAATACTTTGCGGCTCCAACCATCGATGCAGCCATGAATAGCAAACCCATAGGGCTTTAGTTTGTCGTAGCCATCAATGTGTCAGCAAAAATTTGGCCCTGGTACACAATAGGTTCTTCTCTTCAAGCGTTTTGTCTGTCTCTGCTTGCACCCCTCGGGATCCATTTCTTTCAACAGTGTTTGAACGGTTACCCTGGGAATCATATAACCTTTGGTACGCAAAGTATGCCACATGCTTCGGTAGCCTACCAAGCAACCTGAGCCATCCAACTGTTGTCTTATTCTTTATCGAACTGCCTGCATACCAATATTTGCATTCTTTTTCTTCAAACCATAAGAAGAAATCCTGCTTTTAAGAGTTCTAAGACTTAAATGAACTTCGTGGTATTTGGCAAGAAATGCATTTATTGTTTGATAATCGTACCCTTTAAAGAAGTAATGTCTAATAAACATCTCTTCACAGTCCAGCTCACATCCGCACTGAACACAAAATTTGTGAGACAATTCGACTTGAGTAGCGCAAGTATAACAAGTTTCCAACTTCGGCAGCCATGTTTGTTAATTACCCACAATACTTCTCACACTCGCCCCTCCGGCCTTGTGAGCCCGCAATTTTTTGTGAGCCCGCAGTCGAAGGTTCATTTTCCTGTTCGAAGTTTTATTTTTCTGTTCGAAGTTTTATTTTTTTGTTCGAAGTTTTATTTTTCTGTTCGAAGTTTTGTTTCTGTTTCAATTTTTTTTCTGACTCTAATTTATTTTTCTGTTCCAAGTTTTGTTTCTGTGTTCCAAGTTTTTGTTTTGTGTATTGCACTTGTGGGCCACCGTAGATGTGGGCATTTCAAAACTCAGTAAAGTCTGAGATAGAACGATGCGATCCCTTTCATTCTAAATAGCTTGCGCGGTTGAAACAAGTGCAGTGAGCTTGGAAGCTTTTTGCAGGTTTGTAATCGGAAAGACTTGAAATGTCGTTATATCAAACAGGCTTAGAAGACTTGGAAATTCAAAACTGATCATGTAAAGTTCAGTATTGAAAATCAGATATGCGTGTAAACGAAGGAAAATTATAGCGTCAAATCATGGCAAACAGCTCCATGATCCATCAGTTTTGGTGCATTTTAATGATGTTAGGTTGTAGGTTTCTTTTTTTAAAAAAATAAAGTCATGGAAAGTCATGGAAAAGTTACTGGGTTCGCACGGGTCATGGAAAACCTGGAAAGTCATGGAATTTTACAAATTCGTTTTCCAGCCCTGGAAAGTCATGGAGTTTTGATTTGGGTCATGGAATTAAAGTCATGGAAAATGAAAAATTACTGTATAACATGGATTAGTTAACTTAAATTAGTGAGACGAAACAGAAACTCGTCAGATTCCACTTACGGAAAGCTAGATTCCAATGATATTAGACGTATACCGTAGGTAAATACATATTAGTGTTTTCTTAACACTAACTGTTTTCGCTCTCAAATTTTTTACTATGCTGGAAAAATTTCTTATCGAGAACAGTTTTTGGGGTGATGTTGCAAAGAAACAGATGATCAAATTAGATCGTGGAAAACTGCTATAGGTCATGGAAAAAGTCTTGGAATTTCACGAGGTCGAACGAGTACGAAGTTATTAAATTCAAATGTTAATTATTTGCACAAACCCTGCAGTTCATCGCAGTTAGTGTCTGGGTTTTGGTACAAAACTGAAGTACTTTCAAAGATCTGTATCTTAGTGAGAGAGATGCATTTTGCTGTTTGTGGAGAGGAGCGAAAAAATGCATATAAAATACAAATTGTATTAGTGTAGATAAGGTTTTATCAAGTGAAAAGAGAAAAAGGTTTCATCCTTTCGAGATGCATTGACAATATGTCGAGTTTTATGTCTTGTTTTTTTCTTTTTACTTACAGTGATGAGTTAGCACAACTAAAGATGTATTTCACATCCAACACCCATACAATGAACGATATACGTAACACGCTCACAGAGAATGCCGAGCAAGCCTCGGCGCTAGGTAAGTCTCCAACAGCTGTAGCACATGTCACAATATATTCTTACGTCTGGAAATCAAACAAGGAGTTACATAAATGTACTGGTAAACACAACCAAATAAGTGCTGAGCGGGCTGCTCTGTTGCATTTTCCATACTTTGTTGTTATTGGCTAACTGAACATTGCGTTCTCGCAAATCTCGAATGATGTGCGTCATACACACTAGAAAGTTACTCATTCAGTTAATATAAAAGGAAAGTTTACGAGATCTATGCCACATCTCTCATCTCCTTAACTTTCACACTGAATCTCGCTCATGCAATCGACTTTATATGCAATACACTCAAGTTATAAATAAAGCAAGTAAGCAGATGTCTGAGCACTTTTTGTTCTTTTTACCTAACATTGAAAGGGGTTCCGGCCAATAGTTGATGTTGTGCTGATCGTTTGTTGTTTCAGAAAACAGAGAAGTTCGAATAAAGGCATTGGAAGCAACTCAGAACGACAAGGTATCGTATATATCTGAGCTATCTTTTTATTTATCCGATTATGTCAGACTTTGTGGTGATCGCTTCTTAATTGTTTTGACACTTTCTTCTTATCGTCTGTGCCAGAGATGACTCCTAGGGCAGTAGAGACATTTTTTATGTGTTCTGAAAAGAGAATAGGATGAAGAGATGGGTGGTTTAAAACAGAGATAAACTTTACTTCAGAGCTGATTCTTGAGAAAGTACAGGGAATTCCTATGTCAGTGAAGAGGGATCGTTTCCTGCATGTGTTTTTAGTGACAATTAAATACGAATTTCGTGCTAATATCGTAAATATTGGTTAACCACTGAAGTTTTGCATATGCTCTATACTTGCGATTATCGACAAAACTTTGACAAATACGGGGATTTCCAGATTAGGGTTTAAGATTGTTTTTGGTTCGTAGCAGCAGCCAAGCGCTGCACACGCATAGTGATTTTTGACGATCGCAAGTTGACCGTTTTGTTTGCTACCCTCCAACCCGTTCAGGTGCAGAGAATAAGAGAAAAAATTGCTGGGCAGGAGGGCGAGCACCACAGGCTCTTGGATGAAAACAGCAACCTTCGAAAAGAAAAAGAAGTAACGGTGAGTCAGTTACATCCTCGGAGACCAAGGGACGGTCAGTCAGGGCGAGCGAAAAATCAAAAGCGAGGCGAAATAAATTGATGGCCGGCCCTGGATCTAGAGGATGGTGGGTTTACTGCATAATTCCCGGAGTTGGACGGACTCTTGATCTCTCAGTTCTCGATGGATAAAAGTTGGTTGGAATGTAGTTAGCTTAAGTGATAAAATACTGCCATTAGTTTCATAGGGACGGATCATACTAAAACTGCACAGACAGCTATGATGTCGGCGCTGAAATACACCATGCATTTGACTTTTCTTATATGGTGACCGTTATAAAACTGCACTGAGATAAATGTTTTTAAAGAAGTCAAATCTCAAGTACGAGTTTTCTGGCCTTATTAAGAAACTTTTCTGAATGTTGTAAGATCTTATGAGATCTTGTAAGATCTTAAAAAGATTTACACCTAGGTATGGCAAAGCTAATTGGTACAAGACATTCGTTTTTTTTCTTTTTGTTTGCAACAAGGTGAAACCAATTGTTTTTTGTTGAAAACGGTTGCAGTAGAAGACAGAACAATATAGCCTTAGAGATAATCTAGACTATGTGGTGAAACTACGATATACACATATATATGGTAAAGGTAAAAAGAAGAAATAATTTAGGTTGATCCACATGTCTTATCTAAAAGTATTGTTGGTTGTTCGTATTTTGTACTAAGCTTGGCTGATGATATTTTATTCTTAATATAAGTCTTGTTTTGTTTTTTTCTGTTAGATGATCCTGTCTCTTTGATTTTTATTGACTATTCTTGACGGGCTTGGCACTTCCGGTCAGTTTTATTTTCGAGTTATGAATGGGCGATGGATGATCCTCTGAACACGCAATACTTTTTAGTCAGTGGAGATACCTATTGTCAGCAGCTGA
>JAOBYE010610409.1:0-12236 GCA_025403585.1 Parazoanthus swiftii
TCCCCCCATCGCGGTTTAATGACGGGTGGAGCGCCCGGATATAGATTGCCTCTTTCACACCCCTCTCAAACCATTTCAGCTCCACTGCCAGGATCTTAGCCTTCTCAAGATCGATTGTGTGTCCCTGGCAGTCAGTGTGTATGTGCCTCGACACATTTTGATTACGGTAATTAATAGATAGCAAATTAAGGTAGTGTTTACATCAGAAGTTGGCTTGGTCTTTGTCAGTTTGTATAAATATCACGATATTAGAGTACATAGTATATCGCCACATAACATATCTTAAATACGTGGTATATCCCTACATAATGTACCTCCAGTACATGGTATATCCCTACATATGAACCCCTAGCTAGATAGCGTGCCTCCCTACATAATCTATTTACAAAACATGGTATATCCCTACATAACGTACATCAGAAGTTGGCTTGGTCTTTGTCAGTTTGTATAAATATCATGATATTAGAGTATTATCCAAGAGTAGCTGATCAATGTTAAACACAAGACTTGCTCAGACATGCATACATGTATGATAGGGCTTAGGTATGCAATCTTATCTAATCTAAATCTATATCAGGGACTGCAGAGCAGGTTTTAGATTGGGTAGACACAAGTCTTTTAGGGGGGTCAGGGGCGTGGTCCCTCAGAAAATTTTGAACATTTCAGCTTATAGAATCGCTAGTAATGAATTTAAAATTGACAAATAAGTTTCGTTTCTAAACTTTTTCACTTTAAATTTAATAAGGACTTTAAAATGGTAAATATGGCAAAATTATTGGGGGGGGGGCACATGTTCCACCGGCTCCCTAGCTCTGTAAGGTGTAACCTACTGAGAAGGGAAAAACGAGGAGACAAAGCAAAGCAGCTCGCTACGCCTCTGCTCATTTTTCCCACCTTGGCTGACTAGAACACCAAAATTGCACTGGCGAGTAACCTACAGCAAATGCGCAGGTGCAGGTGTTAAGATGATTGCATGTGAATGCTAAGTAGGTCATAGCACTGACGCTGATGCTGCTGTAAGTAGACATACTGTAGCCCTCTAACACACAGGCCAGGCATTTTAAAGTCGAAGCTTTCAGTGCAGCTGTTCAAAGTACAGTGACTGAAACAGATGACCTGCTGTAATACAGTGCATACAATGATATTTCTTTAAAAACACTAGTACTGGTTTAGAGTATATTCAATAGTAAGACACTCCAGGGACACTTTCTAGGGTTTCAAAACAAGATGTTGCATGCCATAAGCAACATTTGCTAGCCTATTAATTGCAGATACCTATTTCACCATTTGCTCAGACTCCGGTGTCCCTAACTAGTCCTCAGTAAATTTCCCAACTCCTACACTGCCTGTTGCCATTCCTACCAGCTCACCATTTGAAAATACTGACAGAGTTATTTTTTAAAAACTTATCTTTGTCACTTAATTGACCGAAGTTTGACAACAAATACAACATCTACAGAAATACATGTCACTGGACTTACAGTGTTTGATAACAGCTGCAGTAGAACATCAATGTTGCTGATTAAACCATCACAGTGGGCCAGTGCACTTGTGCCACTTGTATACTTAGCAGGGAATGTTGTAAATGCTCGACCACAGGCACTGAACGGATAGTCACGACCCTTTAAAAAGCAAAAATTAACAATATAAAATACTGTAAAATTCTGATAAGCCACAGGGTTTTATTTTTGAGCAAAGGGCCTTTTTGCCTACTTTCCTTGGGGGGGGAAGGGATATTTGCATTTTGAAAACACTATTTTTTGTTCAAGCAATTGTAATTTTCTGCTCACAATCTGTCTTAATTACCAATTTGTTTTAACTTTTTATTTGTAATTATTGCAAATATAACCCCCGGGGCTTATTTATTCAATATTTATTTTATTTTATTTATTTATTTATTTTTTTTTTTTTTTTTTGGGGGGGGGGGTTATACATGGAAGGAGTTTTCTGTTTTAAAAGTTGCTACCTGAACACCCCGGGGCTAATACATGGTGGGGCTTATTACCGGAAATTTACAGTACAAATAATATGTAAGTTTATGTGCAAAAACCTTCAAATTTGCTTATAAGGAGGGGTGTGTACCCGGGGGAGGGGGTACTTCAGGGTGAAAGTGGTAGGGGTGATCGTCGGGAAGCTCAAATTTCTACCCTAAAAAATACCTAGTGGAAAAAAAATTCACTCTAATTTCGCCTTCAGCCTACCGTTTTAGCTTAAATAACCCCTAAAAAATTCCAGATTTTCGATTTTATACCCCAAAAAATACGACGGTCATACCTACCATCCAAATATAGGGAGTACCCCCCCCCCCGGGGTGTGTACTAACAAGCATGGTGAAGCCAAAACAAACTTCATGGGGGTGAATAGTGGCCTCACTTTCCATATGAAACATAAAGGGATGTTTGTTGTACCGATCTGGGTTTGGCTTTTAAAATGCATTAATTGAAAACTAAAATGTGTTAACTCTATCAATTGCCATTTAAGTTTACAAACTCACCCCTCTGCTCCCTGCAAAAACAGAAACTAGTATATTAAATAATACTTTTGTCCCTACTATTTAAGGAGGGCAGGAGTGACCGAGCAGTTTAAAGTGCTGACTCGCAACCTGGAGGTCCCAAGTTCAAGTGGTCTGCCTGTCAGTCACACTGGTGTATATACCCTCTGGCCAGAAGTGGTAACATAACTTAAGTTAAACAAGTTTCAAATGAGTACTGGAATGTCATGTTTTAAATAAGTAAGCTGCCTTGAAATGTACAATACTTCAAATTTTCAATTAAATTAAATTCTACTTGTTCAAAGAACTTTCAAATGACATTTTTAACCAGCAGTTAGCAAAACTGACAGTTATTAGCTTTTTTCAAATGCCAACCCTGGGGTGTTTTTTTCAACTTCTTATAAGCTCATACCATGTGCATGATAAGAATGTTAGCATTGTCCAGAACAGATGAGTTCACCACCTGAGAAAACAGAATAGGAGTGAAAGTACTTATTAATATTTATATGATTGGTATATTCATGGAAGACATTACATGTATATAACAGCATGAAGAAAAACTGCATAGTTTCCATAGTAACAAGAATACTGCATTTCACCATTTTCTCTGTTTCTCTACTAGCATGATTGTAGATATGGCTTAGTCAAGTCAAAGAGTCAACCAAAACATCAATTCAAACTAAAAAAATTCTCAGCCTCAAAAGATATTTTTTTAGGGACAATTTCTAGAAGTTTTATGCCTTCGGTGATGCAGTGCTCAATAAGTTCTTACAAGTCATTAGGGATATTGTGAATTTTTTCTTGAAACATTTGAATATATTTGCAACATTTTGGCTAACTGCACTTCCGCACAAAACTTTTACGAATTGTTACTGTCAGTTTTCTTGTTTTAAACTGGACAATGGAGTTCTTAAAATTCCCTGCCTCACTATTCTCATTTGTAAAATCACTACTTTTACCTCTTAAAAATAAGCTTTAAAGCATCCAGTCAACCAACCAAACAGGGCATTACATAGTACTTAATCTTTGACTTTTCACAGATGAGGTGGATTCCAGAACATCTACTCAAATGTTTAATGATTTTGATCTTTGCTACACTCCCTCAAAGGCTCTATGGTTTTTTTTCACTGCAGAACAGCTTTGAGTTAGTAAAGGACTAAGTGAAGTCAAGGGAAGTGTCGATCTGAACTCACTGTAAACCCTTCTTGTGCACTCAAGTGTTCTGTGACCACAAGCAGTGCATTTAAAGTAGCTCCGCCACTTCCAACACGTGCCTTGGGGTCTTCTACAGTAAGGATAAGAACTTCTTGATCGATGAAGCCTTTCTTTTGGCATATCTCCAGTTCTACAGAAAACCAATTTAAGGACATTTAAATTACTAACAGAACTGAAGCCTGTGATACTACGAAGAGATTATGCCAAGACTGGTTGCTACAAAGATAAAATAATAAAAAACCTGGATCTGATTGGTTTAAAATTAGGGCTAGGGTTCAATGTAGGGTAACATGTAACATTAGTGTTAGTTGGGTTACTGTAAGAATAGTTGGACAACTTTGTGCTTGTTCAAGCAAGGTTTATTCAGTATGATTATATTCAATTGGGTTACTACATTATATGTTAAATTCATTTCCTGAAATCTAAAATGCTAACACTTACAATGTCTAACATCATGGCTAATATTAGTGCGGTCCAAATTACTACATGAACTTCACCCAGTTCCTGTGGTTATGTGGGTTGAGATAGTTTTAGCATATCGTCATAGTTACCAGAAGGTTTGGGGTTCTAGGGTTGATCTTTGGGTTGGGAGTAGGGTTATTGGTTAAGGGTTAGCTTCTTGCTGGTCTGATCCAGGTCATACTTCCAGCCGATGCAATTCTGGTTTTGTACTGGCCATACACACAAGGTCACTTGAGTGTAGTCGAAACTTTTTGATGATGAAACCTAATATAGTTGTTCTTCTCCACATTAGTTCTTTTCCATAATATACTGATGAAAAACATCTTACTTGATCATTATAGTTAGTGAAATGAGAGAACTTCCACTAGCATTGATAGCTTCTATTTTAGAAAACACCTCAAACGCACTATTTCAACCATAGTAGAGGGAGACTCTACCTTGTTTCAACACAAATTAATATGATTTTTACTAATAAGTTTTGGTAAATATTAACTGCAGATGGTACAAAAAACCTGTATTCAACTCTTAAGTACGGATGAAAGTTTATTTATTTTTAGAAATTAAGGTCCTTCAACACCAAAGTGGTGCCCAGGACAGCGGTTTTAGTGCACGACCCTTTCAACTGATCGAATTGTGATTGGTCCTTTGGGACGCTCTGGAAGCAGTTCCGACGAACTATTTCTAGATCAGGCAAAGCTTAGAACTGGAAGTAGCGGAATACATATAGAGCATGTTTTACCCTTCTGAAAAGCATGGGCGCTGTCCTTGTTCTGGCATGTCAACACGACGGCAGACCACTTCTTCCCGGGGAATGTCCTTCCGGCTTCCGCCATTTTAACTTTAAAATTTGGCAATGCTTGAGCTCTTAGACAAGATGTATTTGGCGATCTGGATACTAAATGTTTACCAGAACACTAACCATTTACCGCTTTTAAATGAAAAGTCAGATTTTAATGGCTAGCCACGTTAAACAAGCCTAAAGACTAGAGGGTGAAATGTTGCAGGCGCAGCGCCACAGGTGTTCTCGTACCCAGAGCCCACGCAATCTACTGCCAAACGAAGGACATCGGTTGATGTTCTCTGAATTTTCGTTCATGTAACTCTGAAGTTTTGTGCATCATTCTTCACCATACATCTCAGATCTGACACAAAGCGTTTCAATCTTTTCAAACTATCCAGGAAAGGGGTGGTTCTAGTTTCGCCGAAAAGTTGGAGAAACTTATGACTTCCGGTATCGTATCGCCCTTCGTTGGGCCGTAGGCCGCGTGGGCCCTGGGTATGAGAATACGTCACCCAGTGGGATATACGAACGGACAAAACAACACCTGTGGCAATACTTGGTCTTACAATAAATACTCCTCCCTGCAGGATTCCTAAGGGAAAAGAGACTAGTAACGCTTTTAAATCTGGGGGTAATTGTTGCTTTCAGCTTTCCTTGGATACATTGATCACACCTATCGGTTCTGTTGAGTCACATCGAACACGCAACACATTTTGGTCACGGAAAATCTGAAATTAGGTAAACGCAGGAAATAGTTATTTCGTTTCTGAAATTACTAGAAAAATTTAACAGATATTGGAAGGCGAAATGCTTGGTTTCTAGCGCAAAAACTATCACTGGCAATACAAGGTAAAAGAATAAAAGTTGATAACTATCTAGAGCGGGGCGAAAATAATGACAAACAACAAATTTAATGCAAGTAGTGCTACATTTTATTGTTTATTTTTCATCATTGCGTGAATTTTACTACCAATTGATATTTAAAAGTTATACTTATTTCTGCAAACATCACCTAACGATCGTATTAGCAAGACACGTCCCCTGAACACGTTATAACACTCTAAACGCTTTTTTTTATAAGAACCAGTAAATTTTAGCCTGCGCCGCAGACAGTCTACCCTTTGAACACAAACAAACCGGTTGCAACGCAGGCCGACACTCATTTTTCTTGATATTTTTACAATTTGACTCTCGAATTGTTTTAAAGTGTTCTTATTTATTTATGTGGTTTAAATCGAACAAAAACTGCAATACATGTATTGGAAAACGAATTGCTTGGCGGGTATATTTTCGATCAATTTTTTCATGGGTTCACTTAGTCATTTGCCCGAGACGATTTCCAGTGATTATCCCAGGACTACTGTAGCTTTATATTCAAACCCTTATCTTGGCTCAGTAAAAATTTTTAAAAAAATAGCTGTCCCGCCCGAGCCTTCTTCTAAAACTATTGTCTTAAAAAAGCGTGTATGTACCCAGCTTGCTAGATTTCTTTCCAACCTGTTAGTTGTTAGATATCAGCTAGGTTGTCAGTATAGTTGATAACTGTGACAAATATCTGCGCGCTCTCGTTTGAAAAAAAAACAGGTCACACAGTGCATTTTTACAGGGAGAATGTCAGGCAGTGAATAGGAAGATATTCTGCCCCTTTGATAAGAGCTTTTCCTCAAAATTTCACAGTTGCTTCACTTTTTTTGACGTCTGACCGTTCGTTTTCCTCACCATCGGAGTGAATACCAACCAAAGAACCAGACGCTAAAAAGGGGCTGGCGTACTTGCTAAATATTTAGTCAAATGTGTTACAAAAGGCCAATATACAACTTCAATATACGCTGAACCACGTGAAAATACGTTTGTTACATTGACTTTGTTGGCATAAAAAATAGACACTGAAATTAAGGGCAAATATGTATTTTCAAAATTACTTGCCCCCTTGTTACCGATAACCAAACAATTCATAGTTCTTTAATTATTTTGACTGTGACACCTCATTAGACCTCATTGGGGTGCAAACGGGGGAATAATTAAAATATAAAGATAATGGGGAGGTCATAAATTGCAAGTATTGTATTTTGATTGCATTATACTAACATTCTAGCGGAAATTTTTTGAAGCTTTTGATATTTTGGGGTTTAGTCTTGACCAACGGTATTTCGTACGTACCTCCTCGTTATTTTTATATCTAAATCCCCCATCCCCCCCCCCCCCAACCACTCCTCCCCTCCTTCTCCCGCCTCTCGTTCTAGGGAATGGAGTTTAGTCTGAAACTATGCTTAAGTCACTAACTTTATACCTGTTACATCTCGAAATGTCAATAATAAGGCGGGTACTAAAACTACTGCCACGTTTGATATTTGACTCTTATTCTTAGAAAGCGACATGGTTCTCGCCAATCTCTTTATATGGCAACACTCATGGGGACTCGGTCTGGACGAAGGTAGACATACGGTACGTCTAGAGTTGCGTTTCGTTTGTCAATATCTTCCCTTATCTCATTCAACCTGTCTGCGTGCTTCTTGATGATATCTTTGTACTTGGTCTCCGTAAAATGGCTGTCTTCGTAGTTACCGAGGTAACGCTAAAATGAAATAGAGCAAAAAAGAATTTCTGAGTGATTCAGTTTTTTCCTGCAGAGACGAAAGTCTCCATTGTTTCAGTTTTTCTAAACAATATAATTATTGAAAGTAACTCCAAACTTTTTCTATATCCAGAGATTTTCTTATCCATAGAAAATACATAAATAATAAACCCGAGATTGGAAAATATTTTTAGTTTTTTTTTTCAAATAAACTGGCTATTCACCGCGAGTTTCTCTTTCATTTTTTTCAAACTTCCTGTTTGTAACAAGTGTTACATTTTGGATTTTTTTCAAAGGACAGTAAATGAATTCTTTTTCCATATTCAAAAACTGTAGGAAAAAAAGAATAAATGCTGTAACTAGTGTAAGTGCTAAAATGTTCTGTACAATCCATGACAAAAACTGTGAAAATATTCCCAGAAACAAGGAAGAGTACCAGGGTCACTCTAACATATAAACATACAATGGTCGAGTGTTTATGCTGCTTATCTGTAACCATTTCGAAAATCCTGGGGATGAATCTTTGACCCCCATCCCCCCCCCCCAAACCGTTGGTGTTTCTCCAAAAGGTTTAAAATTAAACAGTTAAGGATTAAGAGTGCTAAGCGTAATAGCCTTCTATTAAGCACATTCTGTCTATTAAGAGTGCTTGGCAGTTTAAAGGGGCTGCATTACGATAAGACACCGACATAGCGAAGCACCTCATTTTTGCAAATTAAGGTCAAATTTCATCAAATAAGAATCTCTACCTGACTAAATTGTTCCAACAAATAGCACAGAATAAACCACATTGAACTTAGATGCAGGATGGCGCGGATTGAAGTGGATTATAATTCATCGAATTCGATTCCTTGTTGGGCTGAATCAGAAATCAAATTTAGCCAAAAGGTAGAATATTTTTGTTTTTGATGTCAACTCTCACAATTTTATTGTATTTGAGGCAACTTCTTCCAATGTCAAAACCGTTTCCTATCAATATTGATGAAAATACTAAAACTTGCTGTAAAACAGCCCCTTTGATAAAAACCGACCCTTGAACAAGAGCACCCATTTTTGCTTCTAATATAGATTTAGCACTCTTGCTAATAGCAGCGAGTACATGTTTTTCCTAGCACACTTTTTACCTCATTGTCTGCAAACTGTGTCAGTGCATAGACAATAGCAATCTCCCAACCCGACTGCACTCGACTCGGCAGTGTATCCATTATATACTTCAGATCTGCGACACCTTTACTGGACGGGGGTGGTTGGCGCATGATAGACGGTGCGTTTGGAACAAAACCATAAATATCCAGCTGCCCAAAGTTCACTGCCGCGTGCTGGCACGAGCCGTCAAAAATGATACTGGTCAGCAGTAACACGAGTTGGTCACGTGTCGTTATGGATTCCGGGAACTTGTGGTCCACGTCACCCTCCCGTACAGGGAAACCATTGTCATGTATATCCTTTACCCAGGCTGCTAATTCGGTGTCACTCTTGACGTCATCATCAGAACCATACGTCACCGAGACAAACTCGTTGAGGAACCCCTTAATTGCCTCCCACAGCTTCATTGCGTCATCCCTAATTATGAGAGGAAGCTTAAGTGGTCCTCTTACGAAATTTGCGTTTCTAAGCACAACTTACTCGAAAGGGAAAATTAAGCTTTAGCACTTAAAGTTCCAAGCTACTTATTCAAAAAATATTTTAATTAATATTTTTTCCTTGAGAAATTCGAATAATTTACAGATTAAATGGAAATGGAAAATTGGGAATGGAAGAATGGGCTG
The DNA here is from genome assembly GCA_025403585.1 of Parazoanthus swiftii. Classification (NCBI taxonomy): domain Eukaryota; kingdom Metazoa; phylum Cnidaria; class Anthozoa; order Zoantharia; family Parazoanthidae; genus Parazoanthus; species Parazoanthus swiftii. The sequence continues at coordinate 9,294 of JAOBYE010610409.1, forward strand.
CCATGCAATCATTTTGAATAAATTGTCTATTATTAGAACTATGACATTTCCAGGTCGATCCAAATACAATGAATGGAGTATGAAATGCTCTCGAGTAACAAGCCTCTAAAATTGAAGTTATGAAAAATAATTTTAAAAGTTTTTTTTTAAATTTAGAAATATGCGTTCAGTATTTTCTAACAATCTCTGGCGATGATTTCTGAGATAATGGCCTAAATGTGTTAGTAACAAGCTTTTGGAATAGTAGTTAAACCATTTTTAACCATTTTAAACCAGATGCAACTATTAGTTAGAAAAACACTTATATACCTGTAGTGATAATTTTTGAGTTTTGTTGAATCATCAACACCACGCTGCTTCATTCTTAGTGGGACGTTCAAGGTGTCCCAGGTGAAGTTCTTGTAGCTCCTTTGCATCAGTTCTATGTGGCCCCCTCCACCCAGACCGAGAGCTTTGTCCATGATCCCTCCAGGGTTGATCAGACTTGTTCTGGCTCGAACATTGATGGGAACAGTCCCGCGGATGTGGGGATATAGGATTTTGTACAAGGGATGGATGGAGGGCAGTTGTCTGTAGGTTGCCATGGCAATAGCTTCCATCACCAGGTGAGTCATGAACAAATGCATTCGTATCTAGTGTTGTGGAGAAAATGACACGATGTACTTAACCAACACAATACAATGTGCATGTAAACTGTAGGCGGGTCAGCCGACTAAGAAGGCAAATTTTTAATGACGAATTCGTTACTCGCTCCGAGTAGTAAGTTATCAAATGCAATGGATATGTATTTTGAAAAGTTGCTGTCATCAAGAACAAACTTAAAGTGGTTTAATGTTCAGTTCAACTAATACTGCGCTGCTGTTTTAACTTTTATAGCTTCAGTAATTATCGTTTTTACAATACAACCTAGTTCAAGTTGAGTGGAGATTCATCCATCCGGTTCAGTATGTAATTTGTGTATATGTTAAGCTTTTCCCCGAACGTAAAGTTTAAGTAGGCATAAAGCTTTCAACTACATCTGTAGCCTTGATCACAGTGAGAACACTTTCATTTAATTTCCATTGTAAATTAGGCTACAGATGTAGTTGAAAGCTTTTAAGCATTAACTGAGTGCGTGCCTTTTTAAACTTTACATTCGGGAAAAAGCTTGACATATACACAAATTATAAACTAATTGAATAAAATCTAATTGCTTCCTTCAATTTAAATATTAATTGTGTAAAGACGGGCTACACACTACATTGTAACAAACTGAAACAGCAAATGTATTAACGTACAGTGAAACTGATGTAGGGCGGTATATTCTAGAAGGATATAGACAAAACGAGGTTGTAACCTTGTTTTTGTACTGTCTACAGATGGTCTTTGTACTGGCTACCGACTTTAATTTGGAACACATTTGTACTAACGTTTCTATAGTTTCAAAATGTGAATACCATTTGCTAAATAATACGCAAAATTGTAAAAGAATAGTGTTTGTTAAACAATGGATGATTAACGTTAACACTCCATATTTTTCGAGTACCACCGCCCGCGGGATAGGCTAAACGGTTTCTTACATGACTAAATGTGAAACAATGACACTCACAATTTATACACTCAATAAGATACCTTATAGGATTGTTGACTACCTATTGCGTTCTCTGCACAACAAACATATTGCTGGGAAGAAAAGTTTCTATACCTGGTGAACATTGCTGTCCGCCGCTCTCAAAAACATCTTGGCAAGCAGCCAGTCATACTTAGAGTCCTTGGGAGTCCAAATGGGATTCGAATCTCCTGGAGTTTGATACAGCTGAATAGCAATTGGTACCAGGTCCTCTTTACTGTTAACATAGAAGAGGCCCAGTGCTTCAGGCAGATATCGCCCGTCCAATCTCTTCAGGCCCTCGAGCTCCTTGTAGTCAACGACGTAAACGTGCCCCTCCTGGAAGAAAGCAACCGAAAAATAAAACGTCCTTTCGGACAATTAAACAGTACAGTAACTCTTAAGATTCTTTATACGATCAAACTTTTATTTAAGAAATAGTTCAGGGAGAATTTAGTAATTCATAAAAAATAAAAGGCATTTCATATCAACTCTCATATATATTCTCATTATCAAAATATTTATATCTTTACTGATACTGCAATACGCTAGTTAATGATTCCCTGAAGATTAAGGGGTCAAATCTTGGAGAGGAACCAAAACTTTTACCTAAAACTTCTAGTTTGTCCAGAGAGTGGCGCATAAAAGTTATTTTGTCAGTTGAATAACCAAGCATTTTTGTATTTTTTTTTTCAACCCCAAGGTTGCACTCCAAACTGCCATGATATATTTCTACTTGCCACCCAGTCAACGTTAAGAGATTTCTTTAACGGAAAGACAGCTACGCCTAAATGCCTATTATACATTTTTGTTATTTTTACCTAAGTTTGTTTAGGAATAAAAACAAGAAGGTTGATATATCGCTCATTAAACTAACTTCGCGGAAGTGCCAGAAAAATAATAAGAGAGAAAGACGAAATATCTAAGCAACAATTAGATGTCTTCAGACATTGACGAATCGGCGAGTGCAGCAATATCTTTAGATGAAAGTGCATGTTTCCCAGCCGATTATTAAAATCATAGTGTACTTCCAAATTCTGGGCGTAAATCATGCAGTTTGACGTGATTTCTCTCTTATTTATTCTTTTTCGCTCGTCCACGGAAACCTGATTGCAGTTTCAGTATCATTAGGCATATTACTGATCTTTTTTTTTGCCTTAAAGCGAAAAACTGTTTCACGCACACCAAGCAATATTGAAAACTGTTAGCACTGATGCTTGCTTCAGTGGACTGATCCCAATTCGCGTGATGGCCAACATTTTGAGATACTTCGTTATAAGAAAATTAAACCATGAAGAACGAAGCTAGTTAAAAAAAATACAAAAGCAAAGATTGTTAGTAATAAACTGAGCTCA
>JAOBYE010610520.1:0-12235 GCA_025403585.1 Parazoanthus swiftii
GTCGAGGCTAACCCTGCAGAAATGAGTCTGTGGTCATTGTAGTCAGCGGTAACTGGGAATTCGAAACTGGTCTATTCAAACTGAATCCTTGCGACCAAGGAAATGTTGCTGAAGCGACGTAGTTTGTTTTCAAAATTCGACCTTTAAGACTTCTTAAACTGACGGAGACTTCAGAACAAAACATCAGAATTGGAAACTTTTAATTTTTGACCTTTATTAGGACAATGAGACTGCTTGCAAAAACCTAGTTCACACACTTCACTATCCAGAGGGGGGAGAACTCCCTTACTTAACTTGTCGGGGATGCTCGTCGTAATTTTTAGGGGGTTAAAATTCCGGATTTTGGTAACGCTTAGGGTGTCTGAGAGATCATGGTAACTTTTAGACCCTTTTTTGCTTCGTTGATTCTGGAAAACGTGTATGACAAAACTTTCAGAAACATTTTAAAGTTTAAAAAACCTCGATGTTAAAAAGCTTCTGGCATTAAATATGCTATTTTTTATCATTTGTTTCCGTGCATTTTTTTAATAACTTTAAGGCGTCAAAATATACCGGTGTCACACCCATTTTGGTAACTTTTGTTTTGAAATTTCGACGGGCATCCCCGTCATATCCGCATGCGAGTCCCTCCCCCGGGACGCAGACACAAATGCAAAAAAAAAAAACCTTTAATCTTTTACTTGTACAAGCCTTGTTCTTGCGTTTAAGCTTGCTTCACAAATCGTCTAGTGTAAATTGAAGTAAAGCAAGTACAGACGCAGATTCAAGCCAATGGAATCGCTTGGGTCTCTCGTGTGAACAGGCTTTAACAATAAAACTAAAAATGTTACTCTTTAGCTAACCACAAAGCATTTTCTGTTCCGGTTCCCTGTTTCTGTTGCCGTAAGGTCGCGATGAAACAGAGATAATGGATTCAAGACGAAGGCTATGGCTCGTTGTATCTCTGTTCTTCCATAGTCTCAGTGACAGCCTAAAAAGACAAAATCGAAAAGCTTGCCGAAATTCTCTATTAAAATACGCATAAATTATTGGATTACAGACTGCATTTATATTGGGGAGGATATAGAAAAACGGGACAAATATAGCTTTTCTGGAAGAAGGCTCTAAATGAGTGAACACTGCGAAATTGTTTTGCACAATTGTGAATATAATGAAAAAGGGACACCAGCAGACGCAAAATGTCCCAATGACAACTGCTAGAGTTTTTGTTGCTTTAAAATCTCTTGAGAGAATCAACCGGCCGCGTTTGATTGTTTCCGCACCTAAGCAGACGGCATCTTGTTTCGTTTTCTTGAACTGTCTCCAAGCGGTTGCATAAACAAAGCAATAGTTTACCACTAGAATACTCAAAGGAGTCATGAATCCTACCACCATTGCAATGGTGTAGAATACGTGATTATCATTTGCACAACCGCTAAGTATACCCTTGTGACCACGCCATCTGACGAGCGACAAACTTGCCAGGAGGATGGCATACACCCAAACGCCGCAAATCGCCGCAAAGGCGCGTTTGTTAGTCATCTGTAAGTGGTAAGTAAACGGGCGTGTGATTTTAAGGCGCCTATCAACGCTCACAGCGGCGAGATTGGCAATGGACGCCGCCGCACAAGCCATGTCGGCCCAAATCCACAAGCGACAAGCAGGGATAGAGATGTTGCCACGGCCGGGAGCGTGAGTTGCTATTCGGAATGGAAGACTGGTAGAGCCATACAATAAGTCGCTGACCGCCAGTGAGACAATGAACCAGTTGGTGGGGCTTCGTAATCGATGATCCACATAGATTGCAACACAAACCAGGCTGTTACCAGCGACTGTAGCAAGTAGTATGAAACAGTAATAGGCCAAGAGCATTTGTCTCTCAAGTTCTTGACCCACATCTCCTCTCGGGATAAAACTTCCATTGTTCATTGACGAATTTGCAATGTTTTCGCTGTAGCTGACAGACATGTTCTTGAATATGGCTTTTTCCCTGATAAGAGCAACCAAGTAGTCTATTCTTTTTGGTTCAGTGTAAATGGCTTCTTTCAAAGATAGTTCTTCCTTATTCCATGTTCTCAAGGCCACACCGCCCAGACGAGAATTAGTCTCAACTGAAGGGAAAAACAACAAATTGGTAAAGATAAACACCTCCTTAGACTTAATGGGAATCAAACCAAATACATAATGTTTTAGTTCTGTATTCCGGTCATTGTATTTAAGAAAATTTCAAATATTTTCATAATATTCCGCTGAAATCGTGCTACCTTTAAAATACTATCTCAGCTTGAAGCGGTTTCATTGCCAAGTTAATAATTGTGCACACATACTTTTCAAAAGAAAAATTGTAAGTTTGCGATTTTTTCCCCCTACGATTCAATTGTACTATTAGTTTCTCTCGAGCTAAGTCAGTAATACTACGATATTATTTTCAGCCTTTAGGCTGTTATTTCTAATCTATCGGCTTTGTTTTGAAGAAGACAATTTTGGGGTACTAAAACAGCCCAGAGCGTGCATGCGAAAAAGTGCTCAATGGCAAGATTAGGCATTTAAGCGTCTCTCTTTTTCATATCTTTCAAAACACGTTTAGTTGATGAAAAGGAAGTCAAATAGTTTTTATATGAAAAACAGAAATTGAAAGAAGAATACTTTCAACCGCGAAGATTGAGTCTGTGAAGCCACATATAGTTTCCAGCAGCTGCTAGCCGAATTTGGGCATGTTTTTTGTAGGTAGTCTTTTCTGTTTCATCCATTGCAACTAACCCCGCGTTGTTGGGGGACAAAATACGTTAAAGGGGCAACTAAATGATTATCTTCAGAACTGAAAAGATAATAAGGTAAAGCCAGTTTTGGGAAAAACCGGCCGGGTTTATCAATCTGCGTTGGCGAGTAAACCGACTGATGCGTGGTTTAATCAACAACAGGTGATATGGTAAGTTTTTCCCGTCTGGTTGGGAAAACTGTCGTTCCTTCGTCAGAGCTTATTTGTTGAAAACTAATAGCTTACTCAATCTTCGATTTTACGTCTTAAATAAAGAATAGCAACAATAGCAAATTTAACGATCAAACAAGCATGAGTAAATTACCAATAACAATTGCTTTCAGATTTCGTTCAATGTTTACACCAGTACTATTTATAGATATTGTGTCGGTAAATCTAAAAGAACTATTAGCATTTCGCTTTAACTCTTGTCGAAAGGAACACACCCTCAAAAGATAAACAACTTTGTTAGTTTGATCTGTATGTGCGATACCATAAACAAAGTCAGTGATACATGCAATCCAAATTCTTCTAGAAAAAACAATTTTTCCATGCACAAACTGAAGAAAGAAATACAGCTATACAGATATATATTATTTGGACGCTAATTTACTACTTTACTCACTTTTTTACGATGATTTTTTGGCTCAGTGTCCTTAGTTTTTGGGCATTTCAGCCTCAAATTGTCCCCAAATTGCTCTTATTTTATAAACTAGTAGGATTGCTGTGGCTTAAATGAAAACAAGTTCACTCCTAGGGTAGATGAATTTCAGCATTTCGCCGTCTTGAAACATATTGTTTTGGCTCGGAGTCTTGTTCGTTATGGCTCAGAATCTTCCCAGCTTCTGAAACTTGGGCGGCCTGAACCTCGTTATTTTTGCAAAATTGTTCTTACGAAAGAAGTGTGTAGAAAAGTTATAAATATTGGTCCATACTCAGGCTGAAAAGTTCCTTCAAATACCAGCAGTACACAACTTCAATTGCAACTTTAACTTTAGTTTTTGGTATAGACCATAAAATTTGCCGCAAGCCGGTGTCATCTTTCATAATCACTTAACGTGTTGCCGAATCTTTTGTGCATGTTTGATGTTTGACATTTGATGTATCATTTCTTTTTGATTAGATTTTTAATGGGAGTAATTTGTTTTAAAACAGAGCTTTTACGGAAGGTAAAGTCGATTCTAAAAAGCAAATTACAAACATTTAAAATTTAAAACACACACTCGTATAGTTAAAAACTTACTTGCGGTGCATTGAGCAACGAAATACGTCTCTTGCTAGGCATGTTTAAAACATTCATCATATTTTTGCCGCATCAAGTCAATATTCTTATACCCAGACCACACGCGGCGGACTGAAACCAAGGGAGGGCCTGATAGGTTATCAGACTTCCCACACCCTAATTACCCAGAAAGACGAATTTCTTGCAGGAGACGAACACTCCATGTTGGTAAAAACGGAATTTCCCATTAGGCTAATTAATTTTATGTCCTGTTTACGGTGGGTCGCTTGGAAGAACTCAAACAGACTTATTCGAGCTAAAATTTTCTGGAGGGGTGGGCTGAGGTGAAAATTTGGGGAAAAAATCAAAAAATTTGCATAAAAACCACAGCACTGTCATTACATTAAAACTGCTCGCACGCCAAGGAGCACATTTAAAAAAAAACTTTTTAAGAATTCAGTTAAAATTTTGAAAATGTTAAAGGTGGCGCTAAAACCTGTAATTGTAGACCTTAATGTGCAGCAGGTTTTGATGCAATAAAAAAGGACCGAGGATCCCCGACAATCGAATGCTAAGTTAACAAATTTGTGTTTGAAGCCCTGTCAAACTGCTATGAAAACACATTTCTGATGGGAGAAAACGGGTTGATAAGCTTAAACGGTTTTCCTAACAATAATGGCACAAATCTGTCATGATGTGTGAAAAATTTCAGCTGTTTGTCCAAATGGAAAACAGGTGGAGCCAGCTTAAATGAGAGACATCGATACTATTGAAGTCACGCCAAGACTGTAATTCCAAGGTCATAACAATATTTTGTGTTGTAAAGCGGTCAGATTTCATTTCACAGTCCAGCCTTCTCCGTTTCACAGTCCAGCTTTTCCAATGCTGAGGGTGTATACCAAGAACACTTAAAACTTCAGTGTAAAATCTGATTCTTTATGTAAAGTTAATGAAGATAGCCACTTGAGTCTATAAGCTGGGATAAAATTTAAATTGTGTTGTTGATACATCACCTAAGTGTTCGGGTCATATCTGAAGTTATAGAAAAAATTCCTTGAATAATAATTCCAATCCATTGAAGCCTTGAACAAAAAAAAGTTACACGAGCATTTGAAAAGGGGATCAATCGGAGCCCTCCCCTCTACTTTCGTCACAATTCATCCGATTGACATGATATTTTAGCACATATGATCAGCTTCCCTTGTACTTTCAGTTAAGCGTAGTCACGTGGTGTCTAAGTGGTTTCCATGGCAATCAAAATGAGGGAATTTACAAAATTTTGGCCGCCATTTTGTATTTTCAAATATTTCGGTTTTTATTCAAATTTGAAATATAGTATTGAAAATAATGATAAAACAGCATTTTGCGATTGAAAGGTATCAGATAGGCAGAATGCATCATAAAATTGTCAGCATTTAGTCACTATTTAGCGAAAAGTTAAAATTTCGATGCCAACACGCAAATTGCGTGACTTATTGTGACAATGTCATCAGTTGTGACGTCACCTTATTAGTGTAAAAGATGTGTTGACAAATAAACAATAGTTGTACCAGAGCTTTGTGTAATCGGCCAAACAGCAAAAGTTTAAAGCCAATTTAAAAAATCGAGAGGGGCGGGGTCAAAAGTATCATTCTTGACTTTGTGCAAACTCTTTATAAGAAATCTAGTCAGTGTCAATTTCGAGGTTTCTAGGGTTGAGAAGTATCATTGAAATATAAAATAATCTATACAGAAAACGCCTAAAACAAGGTCCATATATTATCAAAACCAATTTAATCTTTCGGAACAAATTAAGTCACTTACTGAAAAAAGAAACTTTTGCAAAACACAAATGACAGCAAAAAGATATGAAAACTAATCAAGCAAATCATTTACCATAATTGTAAATGATAATAAGGAAGTTTCTAATCCAAATCTGATTGCTAATGAGTTCAATGAGTACTTTGCTAATATTGGAAAAGAATTAGCAAATTCTATACGTGAAGTTCGACAAACTACTCTCAAAACCCCATTGTGTAATAGTTTTGCTCTCTTTTCAGTTACAAGAGAAGACAGGGAAAATGAAATAGCAGGAAAGGCAATAGGGTCCTGTAGTATATACCAACCTTCGTACTTAAACTACTAAAACATTTGGTTCAAGCCGCGTTAGAATGAATGTTCAATGTCCCTTTTACAACAGGAGTTGTTGTTATTATAATTCCTGTTTATAAAGAAGGGCCACAAACGTGCCTAAACAATTATCAGCCAATCTCAATACCGTCCGATATTCATAAATTTAAAGAAGAGCTGATGTATAATCGATTGTTAAATTAGTTCTTCAGACAAGTGATAAAATTTTCGAAAGCCAATTTGGCTTCTGTTCAGGACATTTAACCAATCTCGCAATTCTTTGCATCAATGGATAAAATTGAAAAGGTAAAAGACAAAAAAACATTTGACACAGTTGATCACCAAATACTTGTTAAAAAATTAAAATGGTGTGGTATTCGAGGGATAGCAAAAGAATGCTTTATATCATATTTGAGCAATCGAAAACAAGTGTGACTATCAGTAGTACAACCTCAGATCAACATGACAGCAAATGCTTCACATAAATGAACTCCATCTCTCTTTTAATCTATTTTAGTACCATCTATTTACAGATGGTACAAATATGTTTTGTTAAGATAAGAAGTGTACTCTGTTAGCAACCCGAATTAATGCTTAGCTCAAAAAAATCATTCTTCACTTTGTGCAAATTCTCTCTAAATGTAAAGAAATCTAGTCGTGTTATTTCACAGCCGATACAGAAAAGAGTTTTTGTCATTTCAGTAACACGAAACAGTCAAAACGTTGGGAGGGAATAAGTATATAGAAATGCAACTTGAAAGCAATCATCTTCGTGAACCTATAAGTCCCCAACAGACCGCCCGAGCTTTGTTTCCGAGGAAGGAAAATAATTAGAATACCTTCAACAATTCAACAAATTAGTTGGAAAATAAAACAAATTTCCAAAAAGTTAAAAAAAAATATATTAGGTGTAACAAAGTAGCATAGGCGAGAAGGGAATTTTGAAATCACAAATACTAGTCTACTAAGTTGGCAGAAATATATGCTAGAAATGAGAAACAACGGCATTTAAACCGAGAAGTTTACTATATTTTTACTGATAAATAATGTGATGACACTAATGCAGAATTAGAAAGCAGCGTAGTTCCAGTTTCAAAATGTAGTCTTGAACTGCTGAAGTCCTTTAAATATCATCGTCCAAAAAACAACCGCTGTTAAAATGTTGGAAGATTAAATTATGTCTTTTCTTTCTAAAACAAATCTATTTCAAGAATTCTAAAGGATATGTTTTGCCAAGCAGCTCTGCATTTTAAGAATGATCTTGAAACTATAAATCAATGATAATAGTGCTAACTGTATAGTGTGTTTTCTTACCGCAGTATTATAATACAAAACTCGTCCAACAATACCTACTCAGAAAGTTGAGTTATTAAACAAAAAATATTTAAATCCGTTTTTAGTTACTTCGAGTAATTTTTAGCCATGAACGCAAGATAACCGCATAACGGAGCGGCTGCTCACAATCCTACCTGAATTTTGATGTTAAATCGAACAGTTTCAGTTTTCATCTAACAAAACTTTCCCCCTCCAGCACTCTTAAGCTAAACTCTTCATTGATCTGGTCGGAGAAGAAACACTATTCAAATTATCGGGCCCCGAAACGAACACTTGCAATTGAGTTGCCTAATACCTCGCTGCGTGTGTTCGCTGAAAGTTTTTATTAAAGTCCGCAGTTATTCAAATGACTTTATAAACAAAATGCGTTCGACAACTTCAGTAAACTTACTACAGCTCACGCAAGCTGAAATACTCACGACAATCTTTATGATTGTAAGTCAAAGAGCGTAAAATTGGAGAGATGTTAAAAAAGATACAAAACACTATCATTTTTATCACTATCTATATGGCAAAGAAAGAGATTGAAATTGCGAATATATGTGCATGTACAGAGAAATAAACAGCGTGTTTACATTAGAATACAAATTGGTATCTTGTATTTCCGTTGTGTATATATTAAACAATAACACATGCATAGTGTTATACTTATTTCATTTTGTTGTTTAGTTTATGTTAATGAAGAGTTTTACTTTTTAGGAAAATAATATATACTAGACAGTCATGCAAACTGAAGTACTGATCTCTGTCTTATTTTTTTTTCACGGTATTTTTTGGTGCGATATATTTAGCTTCCCCGCAGACTATGGAATTAAGTATCGGCAGGGAGGTGTAGTTTAATATGCGGCAATATCAGTATTTTTAAGGAGCAGTATTGCGAAAACGAGCAGGCTCTAACCACACTGTAGTTAATTATGAGTGTGTTCGATTGACCAATTCCGAATATGAACGTGTGGATTGAAAACGTTGATTCCTGCATTCAAGCATGCAGTTGGTTTCACTTGAAAAACTTTCTTCTTATTATTATCTTTCTATTTCTGGGCTATGGCTGAAATTAAGTTCTTATAAAGGTTTTCGTGATTGTTCTTAAATGTATTCTAAATATGTTTAGAATTGTGTTTGCTGCATACAATCAAAGGCTGTTTCCAGCATCTAGCTCAGTTCATTTATGTACCATGCATTGTTATCGCCTATTTACCAAAGTAAAAAGTGAATATTCTACTGTTCTCTAACGATTAGTAGTGGTTCTCCGTATATATACGAAATCAGCCGTTAAAGCTTTCTAAGTCTCATCATTAGGAGATGTTATTATACCTCACAATCTCAAATTTCGACGTTTCTCATCCTCTGCGTGAGAGTGTACAAGGAGATTGTACAAATTAAACAAGTTTTAGCATCCTGTTTTAAGCACATCCTTGTTCTTAATTCGGTTAATCGTTTTCTTGTTTACTGCCTAAGGTGTTTAGAAATTTCAGAATGTAGCCCAATTCCGGAAAAGTCCTAAACGAACTCATCCTAACAAATAATATGTGAATCTGGAGCCTTTCTGCCATCTGGCGCGAGGTTGACAACAAAAAAGTCTTTTCACACGTAGTACAAACAATGTTGGAGATCAACTGCGGAAACTTTGTCACAAAACAAACTTGGTAGTCATGAGAAATGAATGTAAATACGTATATTGCGTTTTACTTCAGAAAAACCGTATCAGAATTTTTTCAATTGTTCTGAATTTGTAAATGCAATGCATTTTGTGACTGATTTGCACATAATCGAATAAATTTCGAATTAAAGTTTGGAGTTTACAATTTCAAATAAAGTTTATTGATTGTTTTGACAACGTAAATTCTTACCTTTGCGGTGGGTTACCGTAGTAAAGGCGTCGAGATACTACTTGGCAGTCGGTTTGAAAACGCTGAATACGGACCCGGAGGAACCGGTCCGGTTGGTCGGACCAACTTTTGAATAATCGCACTTTCTGAGTTAAAAAAAAATTTTGAACTTTTTAAAATAAAAAGTGTATACAGCTTTAAGACGCCATCTTCCAACAGGAAAATAACGACAAATTGCAACAGCGGCGTTCAACCTGCGCACTTGGGATACGCGGCACTCTTTTTAAGTACTTCAAACACAAGTAATTTTTACCGTAAGTTTTATTTTATTTTTTTGTTAATTCTCCCTAGAGAATGCGCCAAAGTGCATTTCAGAGAAGCTAAGTTTAAAATTTTTTCGGGGGAGCATGCCCCCGGAACCCCCCATCCCCCCTCCCCCCTCCTAGTATACTCGCGCATTCGTCGCGGACCAACTCCGAGTTGCTTTCGCCGAGCCTGGGCTTGATAAGAATGAGAAAAGTGTATAGCGGGCCCCAGACTTGTTTTGAGAACTTCAAGAAAGATCGTTGTTACAACATTTTCACCATGCATGTACATTTCTGAAAAAAGAGTTTACGTTTTATGGAAGATGCCCTTAAACTCGATCGGCCTGGCATTTCATTATTTGCACCAAACTGAAGTGAAATCGGTTCTGTGCGCGCGGTAGAGCTTTTTGATTTAAGAATTTGAAAATTTGCTTGATGTCACGTGTTGTGGTTATAAAAGTCCAGCCTCATGGAAATTTAAGAATACTGAGGCTGTAATGGCATCCGTTATGCCTAAAAGATTTCGCTTACTAGTAAAAAATCTTAGTTTGTTTTTGTGTTGGTGTTAAATGTTCATTTTTTTATTTTCCCTTGCAGAACACTCATGGCAAAGTTCAATAATAGTTGAACAAAACATTTTTAATTGAAGCTGCGAGGTAGTGAAAACAAAGAAAAGTAATATTTCCTCTATAAGCAGTGTTAGTACTCGGCTCTACGCAGCTGCTGACAACAATCAGCATATCTTTACGAGTGTGAGAAGTGAACATTTCTCCTAACTTTTATTCGAAAAATTCAAAAATGATGTTACGGAAAACGGCGAATAAGCACGATCAGCAGTCATTCGGTTCTCTAGTCCTGATCAAAAAAGCTTTGAAAGGTATAAAACTCAGTTTAGATCTTAAAAAAGAAATCGTTTTACAACTTAAAATAGTGATATGCAGCAGAGACTCCGGAACATTTTTCTTATTTTTCCTGCGGGTCTTTTTCAGAATTTTCGTCACTTTCTCAAGTGTACAAAACGTAACTTGGGGGGAGGGGGGGGGGATGCTTGCGATTAGTGAGTATTTTTTAACATATTTTAAAAAATGTCGATAAGGCTTCCTCTTTTGGTTTGAAAAAAGCACGAAAAATACTGTTTTTTGAAAGTAAAGATTGGCTTTCGCATTTTCTTTCAAATGACAAGCCAGTGTATTATTGGTCCTGTTTTTTTCGTTCTTGCGCGTTCATTACACGTTGAGGGCGTAAATTGAATACTATTAAAACAAGGCATCATAGTTTCTTCTTGTGCTTATTTGTTGAACCAATGAGGTGCTTTTCAACCCAAGTTTGAAATTCAACATTTTTACGTACATTTTCAGTTGCTAAGACGCATACGTTGTTTGAGAAAACGTCGAAAGTTGAGAAAGATCACTGAATAAAGAAGTTTAATCATCAAATCAGATATACACAAAAAAGTTAAACTTTTAAGTTTTAAAAATAATTAAAAAAAGAGAATTCTCAGATAAAAAGCAGTAAATTGAGAAGAAAGGCGGCAAGGGTGCTTCGCAGTCTTTATCCAATATTAACCTGACCGTGGCTGGTTCTCCTGGCAGGTATTACTCCAAATAACACGTACCATAACCCATAAAAGACAGAAGCATCTCAGGATAAACAAGCTAAAAATTGAAAACTTGTCGCCTGTTTTCGGCCGACTCGAAAACGCAGTTTTAGGTCGGAAAATTGACTCAAATTGTTTGGTGTTCCAGGGTGGGCAAGTGTTCCAAAAGGCTAAAACTTCAAGCCTCGTGAGCTTTACCCATGGCAAAGTGTCCTTCCCTCCCAGCCTCTGATAAAACCAGCTCCTGTAGTATTATACACTCTGCGCATGACTGAAGGAAGCCGCGGTAGTGTTCATAACTGCAACGCAAGACAGATTTTTGCAATAGAAATATGAAATTTCTGGTCCCGGTTGTTCAAACAGTGTGTAGCGCTATTCGATAACAAGTTCTTATTTAGTGGATAAAAAGGGTTAGATTGTTAACACTTATCCGCTGGGTAAGAATTAAGTTAATCCGCTGTATAGTCCTATCCACTGTTTGAGATGGTTAACCCGGAAATTGGTTTTTCGACAAGGCCCAAGCCCCCTCTTTCGTTGACAGTTTTCGAAACATTTTTTTAAGGGAGACGCTGGGTTCCAGGCCCCCCTTTCCAAAATTCTGGACCCCCTTGGTATGTGCATGTGTATCAGGTTCTAGTTTTCACAATTCAGTATTTGACATAAAAAAAAATTAAGGTGAAAAGATTCTTTGAAACCTTGGACCATCAAACCCATCCAAGCAAGTAATTAATTACAAAATTAAGCAAATGAGTAGTAATTGAGTGAAATTAGTAAATAAAAAGGCAAGTAAGTAGGTAAATAAAAGGCAAGTAAGTAGTGAGTAAGCGAGCGAATGAGTAAATAAGTAAGTCAGTCAGTAAGTAAGTAAGTAAATGAGTGAGTAAGTAATTAGGTAAGTAAGTGAGTGAGTAAGCTAGTAAGTAAGTAAGTAGGTAAAAAAGTAAGTAATTGAGTGAGTAAGAAAGTAAATCTGGCTGTATTTTCCAAAAGGTGTCTGACCGCGACAAGGTTATACAGGAATCACGCCGGATCTCCTAAAACGGACCCAGTTTTAAGCTCTTGTAAAACTCGTAAATCTTTGAACACACAAATATCCTGGAC
>JAOBYE010610631.1:0-12234 GCA_025403585.1 Parazoanthus swiftii
CTCGCCTCAGCCACATTTTGTTGGGCGCAACTTGCAGTAAAATTCGGTCGTAGCTCAACAATTCAAACGTGTAACACGTGCAAGCAGTACGCATTAATTGCTTCGTGTGGTCACTCATTAATCGAAACATTTCAAATGACAGCTTTTTCCTATTTTCCGGGTATCCAATCTCTGACCAGACTTTTGTTTTAGTCTTTTCTTTCTTCCATTCCTCAACTAGAAATGATTCGTACAAGAAAGCAGCTGCATTCCGTTTTACATGTAACAGAGCCGTCATCTTGCTTTTCTGTGTTGTAAGTAGTACTTTGTATCCAAAGTGGCAACTTTCTGCAACATCAATTGCGTGCTTGTAACGATTTTTATCTTAGCGCGTACTAGTAACAATTAATATAAGTACTTGCAGTACTGAAGTATAGGTGCCTTTGTCAAACAGTTTAAACTACTGATAAATTATTGCCGTTAACTTTAGTTTGCCCGCTCCTTCTTGCACCATAACTATACAGATTGCTTTTGATTTGAATGGATCAACTGACCCGCAATAGGCTCTGCTCGTCCTAACATCATAGCTACATCTTGTTCTTGATTTGATATGATCAGCTGACCCGCCACAGACTCCGCCCGTCCTTACATCTTAACTGTACAGCTTGCTCTTGATTTTGTAGGATCAGCTGACCAGCCATAGATTCCGCTCGTCCGTGGATCCGTAGATAAGTTGCTGATTGGAGTTGTTTTTTGTCTCTTTGGTACGGTCTACTAATTACTCAGTAATTAACTCCCGTTAAAGCACTTTACGTGTCATTAGCACGAGAATGACAATATTCTTCCTATTTGAGACGAAACACTTTAAGTTCTTCATTCACTAGATTAAGCTCAATTACTGACGACTGCTTATCTTTATTGGCAATTGCAAACAATTGTTTGCAATAATAATTTCTGTCGAATAAGGACGACTTAAAACAACTACTGAAAACAGTTTACGACTGCTAAAGTTAAATGACAATTGGTGACGATTACTAATGACGATTCCGGACGATTCCTAACGACTGCTATTAATTAACTACTATCGGGCGCTAAAGAAGTATTAATAATAATAATAGCAAATGTGACGAGTACGAATTCGGACGTTCACTAGCGATTATTGACGATTACGAACGATTTACAACAACATATAACCGAACTAACGACGGTAACAGACTATGGCCGAAGCCTAATGCCAATTTCCATTCAGTGCTTTTTAACGCGCGCGCAACTTTTTGCGATCGGTTTTCTAACTCGGCATGTGTTCAGTTACAAGGATATTTTGGACAACCGTTTCGGGCACGCGACAGTCAAAAAATAGCAGTTTATCCTACTTTTGTAACCGATCGCAAAAATCTTCCGCGCAACAAAAAAGAGCTGAATGGAAATTGGCTTAAGAGCTGGAACGGCTTTATTATTTTCTGCTCACGAAGACGAACATTTTTGTTGCCCAAATTACCCTATTCCTTTTTTAATGTGAACCAGCTGCTTTTGAATGATTCGGTGGGTGGTTCTTTTCTACTTTCTTCATACTGAAATGGCAAGTTTGGTCAAACGTAGTGCAGGCTTCTTGTTTTTTTCTTTATAATGGATTTTCTGTAGAGTATAACTACAATACTCTTCTCATAAATAAATTTTCTAAACCTCAAGTTGGGCGTTCGATTACAAACGCTGTTCAACACTGCAACTTCTGTAACGCCATAGTCAGCTGTTTAATTTGCTTGGGCTTTTCCCAATCGTCCCCTTAAGTGTTTTTGTCTAGTGTTAAAGTGGAAGAAGTTAAATGAGAACACGCGAAACTGGTCGCGCGCTTAAGACAATGTGATTAGAAAAGCAGTCAATTTAGGCGCGAGAACACACTTGCAAAGTAATCAACTTACTTGCATTCGTGATAGCAAGGTCAGGAACAATAACTCCCAAAACAGCCAGCCACACGTAAATTTCTTTTAAAATTTCTTGATATTGTCTCCGACGAAAAGCCATGGCTATTCTTGTTTCAAGAGTACCTTGAATATGGAAGATTTGAACTGACGGGATCATTTATGACACAACAGTTTCTAACTGCATGATCAAAATCGATTACTACAACTTCAGTTACGACTACTTACGATAACTAACGATAGCTGACGATTACCCACGAGTTTATATACTACTGAGGCTGAATACAGACAATTACTAATAACGGTGAAATAATATAAAGTTGCTAACGAACTAAACGTTCGCTCATGGTGATGTAGTATTTTGATCCTCTAAACAGACAAAGACAGTTGTTTTCTAACCTAATGTTAGACAGACTAACAATTGCTTTTGCGCTGAAATTGAAGTCGCGCGAACAGTTTGAATGATGTTCAAGAACTCATAACACTGTTGCATGATATAATAGTTTCACAAAAACTTGCCCGGCAAAGGATTAAAAATCAACGTGGCTCAAAGTTTAAACTGATGTGCTTTTCCTTTTAGTGTTATTTTTATGTTTATTTACTAATTTTTATCATCTTATTTTCCACTAGCCCCGACTTGAATCTTTCAGAAGTATATTTTTTCGTGCAACTGCTTTACGCTTTATCTCGTGGAGGATACCACAGATTTGTAAACGGAGAGGCTTTGGGTCTTTGGGTGGTTTGACTGAACCCTCGAACGTCCACGTTCAAATGGATCCCTTCCCCATTGTTTCTCCGACCTAAAATCCGTAGCTTGGAAGCAGTCAAAATGAAACTGTCAGTACCCGTAGTCTAATTTTGACGTTATTTAGATTACGTTATCGCTTATAATGTATACAAAACTAGTTATGCAAATTGAAGCCTGATTCAGAAAACGGGATTTTTATAAAAAAAATTCTTGTTCTTATTTCTTCTTTCCTATTTTATTCTTCGTTTTTTTTTCTTTTGAAAAATCCAGGATGGTGACCAAGATCAGTGGTGGCCATGCTGTGATACAACCGTTGCCATATCAACAGTTCTTAATTAAAATTTCAAAGTAATAAGCAAACCCAAAGCTGCTTACGTGCCAAAGCTCAATCCTTTTACTTGCAGCCATTTGGAAAATTATGGGGGGTCCGACCGTCCCCCCCCCCCCCCTCCCCTTGGGCTAACTTGTCTGTAAGAATAGCTTCGTCTTTTGTGGGTAAAACTAGCCCTTCGTCTTGCGAAGCTTTATCACTTTCCTTAAAAAGTGTTTCTGGACGATATACAGATTAGCATCCACAATATGGCTCGCACCGAAATGAATAACGCCAAAGTTTTGGGTATCGTCGTCCATGAATTAAAACCTCCTTTGGAAATTGCCTCTATTTCGACAGTTAGATACTTTTTTTTAAAGTATTAAAATCAACCGGCTTCATCGTTAGATGTCAAAAGCAAAATTTCTTTAAATGAAGTTGAATTGAGTTGTAGTGATTTTTATGATTTTACAATCCCTTTTGTATGGCTGTGCAATTTTAAAGGTATGTCGTGCGGAGCGTTTCAAACTTAAGCTGGTACGACCACGTGAAAAAAAAAACCGAGCGCGGGTGAAGCAAGGGCATAAGTTATCGGAAAATTTCAAAACTGATCACCTCTGAGGTAAACTTTGCATAATTTTTTAAGCCAATTTAAAACAAGTTGATAAAACGTTTGACAAAAATTACATTTCGTTTGAAATCAACTTATGTGTGACCAGTGCAAGGTTTTAGAAGTCATTGAATTTGGTCATAAAATGCCAAGTTCTCTGTTACTGAAATATTCCAAAGCTGTATCTGCCATGTTGCAGTGGCATAGCGAAACAGCTGATGGTGTCCTCTATTGAATTTAGAGAATATATTCAAGCACTAGAATTCTCACATAATTTTCAAAAAGTAGCATATTTCAAGTTCTTACCCTCGCTTGGTCTACAGTTTTTCTCCGTTAGGGTTTATAGAAACATTGATGTTGTTGAAAGAGTTTGATGTGCTACAGGAAAGTTTCAGTGGGGCAGGTAAAGAGTTGCTATGCTCTGTCCAGAACTTGCAGACAAGCTCAAAATATCCTACCTGTGAAGTGTAAAGCACTTTGAAATCTCTCTTTATCTGTCTCATATATTTTCTATAAATAAGTTAGGAGAAATTTGCCCTTCATCTCACAGAATTTAAAATGGATAATTAGTTCCTTCACACTGATTTATATTGATATTGTAAAGAGAAAATAGATGTCGATAAACATGCTGGGAGTGAAAGTGTTAACTAGAGTAGTTTCATTTTAATAACCGTCATGAAACAGATGGTAGACTAGTACACTTTGTTACTCTGTAAACCTTCGGTCTCTTGCTCCATTAAGGGTTCAGTAAAATCCGGCTCTAAGCAGATAAAACTGATTATATAAACACACAGCTATAATTACATAAAACTACATGTACCTTTTTAACCTACATTTTTATGTTATTGTTGGTTTCGAAAAGTTGATATGGACATTCCACAGTATTTTGTTACTAAAATAGTTAAACATAAAATTCGTTGAGAAAAGCTCCTACCTTGAGATAGTGAAATGATATACAGTTTGGAAGAAAACAGTGTTTTTTTGTATATATATCTATATTTGTTTGTTACAGTTTGTGGTAAATTAAGTAACGCCAAAACAAGTGTGAATTCAGTATAACTTTTTCAACATACTGAATGGCAACATCTCCCTGTTCTATTTCTTGGATAATATTTAATTCTTGAAAAATATGAAATATTGGTCTCATTATACTCTGTTTCGATATTTATTAAATGAATGCATAACATTGAAATACTGCTATTTTGAAAAACAACACCAGACTGTGAAATGTTAAGTTCCAGTACCCAAACCCTTCTCCTATTACTTTCAAAAGCAACCTTTTCGAACGCACTTAATTAAATCTTTGATTACTCCTTGTTTAGGTATTATTTCACAAAACTGGTAGCAGACTTCGTTTGGCCAAAGCCGAATTCTGAATCTCAAAAACACATGACAGCTTCACATAATTATTCACACAGATTGCTATATTTCTTGAAGAGTCTGGACTCGACCCTTTTAACTGCAATACTAAGTAGAAATTTAATGATGGTGACGTCACAAATTGGGTAAGCGATGACCAGATAATTCAAAAAACCCTCGCGCGTTTCTTGCTGTTAAACGGAAAAGAAAAATGCCTTATCTTATCAAAAAACATGAGACAAAGTTGAAAACAATACTGTGTTGGACAATTTTTTTTGGTGCATTTTTACCTGAACTGTCGACGACTAATGCAAGTAAGTGGGTCTACGGTTTTTTGTCGAGAGTTTCCGCGCACTGCTTATCGTCTGCGCAGAAATGCTTTTCTTTTTACTGATTACAATTTTGCGTTCAGGTTAGTTATCTGAGACCACAGTTATATCAATTTTTTTTGTAAATATTAAGCGAAAAGATGAAAACTATTTCAGACAGACATAAACCGTTGAACGAATCGAGTTATGCTAGAACCTTTCTCTTTGTTTTAATAATGGGTTTTATTCAACTTTCAACGTTTGCCGCCATGATTCAACTAATTGTGAATCTGTGCAGTTCATAAACTTATTTCTTACAGCGGGTGTAATTAAGATAACTGTGTGTATCGCTCGATGAGTTACACTTTGGCCAACGGTTTTTGCTATTAGATGCCAACTGGGTTTTTTCTTGAACTTGCTAGGCGCGCGCAAAGAATATACACAACTGGCTTGGCACTTTAATTACCAAATGAATGCATGCACAAAATATACTTTTGGATCTTGGAGATTAAGCAAAGATGAAATGTGTTTTGGCTAAGGGTCGTTTTACTATTTAAAGTGTACAAATATATCAGTTGAAGTTTTCAATTTTAGTATTTTTTGCAATGTGGAATTAGTTGACAGATAAAATATAATAGTTGATATAGTTGACATGTGTTATTTTGACAGAGTAATTATTAACAAAAACCTCGATTTTGAGAACCGGTTGCGTGAGGAGGGGAGGATGTTTTTTGCATTTAAGAGTTCATAACGTCATAGCACTTTTTAGCGGGACTTGGATGCCAAGTCAAGTACTAACTTTAGTTAAAGACAAATATCAATTTTTAAATGGTCCCAGAGAAACCTTATTTTTCATTTAGTTAAAGGTTTCAGAGAAATACTAATACTTGCAAACGATTCAATCATAAAGTTCCAGAAATGTTTTGAAATTGCACTGTACAGTGTTAAAATAATAACAAATCTGCTCTTGTCGCTTTCGATAGGCCCTATTGCAACAGATGCCAGCAACAATACTGACGCTGACCACGTTAAAGTCAATGAGTTGACCATTGCTATCCAAGTCTTGACTACAACGCTTATACTCTTCATGTTCATCACACTCATAATATGTTTACAGGAAAGGTAAACTAAATCAATACTCAATTATGTGTTTTATTAATCAGAGTTTACTTTCAGAGTAGAGAGTAATCCAGTGTTTGAAATGTTAGAAAAAGTTATACTACAAATACGGGAATGCTTTGTCGACTTTCGTTTGTAAGATACATGGTACCAAATGTTCCACTATTCTCATGATACGTACGATACAGTCATGCTATTTTTAGCTTTGGCATGGAAGTAACACAATAACAACAAAAAGGAACTGAGAGTATTTAGGTCAAACTTCAAAAAACAATTAATGGAAAACTTTCATGCAAATTTGGATATAATGTCTATATCAAGAATAATTAATGCGAAAACCCTAAAAATGCTTTTCTTCGCTTTTATTTTATTCCTAATTGAATAAAACGATTTTGCTTTTTTACTCTAAAATGTTTTTCATAAAAACCAAAAATGAGGTTGATCTGCTAAAATATTTCCCAACGTCGTTATCTGTCATGCCCAAAATTTTTTACACAAAACCATAGCAAGCAAATGTTTATAATTGCTACATCAGTATATGCTAAAAAAGATGAATTGCCATTTTAAAGGCTATTTAGTTTATTTTTGTCAGATAGAAAAGGATGGCCTTTGAAAAATGACTAATTTACTTCCAGGTTTAATTTGTTCAGTCAAAGTAGTCCAAACTCAAACCTATTTAAAATGCTTTTAATTGAACAACAAAGTTTCAGCTAATAAATATGCCCCCCTCATAATAAAGCTATTTTGCAAGTTTTAAACGGAACAAATTAGTAACTCATGCAGGAATTCAGTTTTTCTTTTCATCCCTCTTTTCATCCCGGTAGCTGTGTCGGAACTAATAAAAGTTTCGTTCCTGAAAAAAAAAATCAAACCGCAACATGCAACCGTACCACGTGAATATTACTTTGGTAGAGGAGCCAGCTTCTCTACGGTGAGCTAACTCAGGGCAGACGCAAACAAGGCCGACCCAAGAAGAGATACAAGGTTAATCTCAAGTCAAATCTCAAATGGGCAGACATTCAACCGAATGAACTGGAGACTGCCGCAGCCAACAGATCTGGATGGCGAGTGAAGGTCAAGAGCGCTGCTAGAAACTTCAAGAATGACCGCCGCCTGTGTATTGCAGCAGCGAGAGATCACCGGAAAAGAGCAGCGAACGCCCCAATCACAAGCGGAGGCATACCATGCCCAACCTGCAACCGTGTATGTGCCTCAAGATTTGGACTACAAAGCCACATGCGTGCCCACCGTTGACACTTTTTCATTTTAACTTTAATTGATTGCTTCAAACCATTAACTCAATTTGTGCATTGTTAATGTCATTCTCGAGTCCGAGAGACAACCAATCACGGAATTAAAAAACAGGAACAGTCCGTGAAACTGTTGGTCTAGTCTCTCGGGGGACTGCAAGAGAAGCAACGCAGTTGTCGATAGGAGTAGCCTAACGCCGGTATTGTGAACTGTCACTTCCTTCCCTACAAAGGGTCTGTTGTTATTGGAGAAACTTAAACAATATACCAAACAAAAAGATTAGCTGGGCAGATCAGTTTATACCAGATATAGTACCACCAACTTTGTACAATAACATCAACAATAACAACACAGTACTAGTAACAGTAAAAATAACAATAACAATAGTTACAGCCACAGCCAATAGCAATAGCAATAATAAAAACAATTACAGTAAAGGTAATAAAAAGAATAAGTATAAACATAAAACTTTATAAGGAACTAGTATCTGTCACCAAAACGGTTGTTTTTATAGGGTCCTTTAAGACTGTATACTTTGTTATAGATTTAAAAATCACTTCGACCTGCTGTATATTCATCAAGTCTTTATTCTCGTTCAATTTTACACAGACAAAACAACAGAATCGAGTCATTGATGAAATGCCTAGTAAGAGCAAACATAAAATGGAAGGAGAGAGCATTGAACAGTCGGGCTACAGCAGTAGACATCGAGTCTAATCAGCAGAAAGCAACACCGGGGGAGTGTCCGTTGAAAACTGGTCCTGAAGAAATACAACCGGTGCCTCATCCCAATGTAACAAGTTTTTCTGGGGAAGATCAACCGGATCAGTCAGATGCTTGGGGTGTCAATAATTTCGATATTTATAAACAGGTAGGTCAGAGCCAAAAAGGTTGCAAATATCCTTAAGGATAATTTACTTCACCATTACATTTATCGCAATCACAATCACAGTCATAATCATACTCAAGGCTGTATGGTATTTTCTTCACCGTAAGATTTATTGAAATGTTGATCTTTCGAGCTTTTGCCTTGTCTTGTTTTATTTGCCTTTAGCCCTTCGTCAGTGCAGATTGAGGGCTTCTTTGGCAAAAATAAATTTGGGGAACTCAGAGTAAATTGTAGGGTAACATTTTATGCGTATCGAAAAGCCAAGTTAACGTTGTGCCATTGAGTCCATTGATCAAAAAGTGCTTGAAACTATGTGAGTTAGCATCGCGATCACTGATTCCGTGGGCAGCTACGGTCCCGAGTTCTGTTCGTTTCTTCTGCGAGTCTCATTACATCCTATAGGTGTAAGTTGATTCCACAAGTTTCCATTTGTTTAATAATATGTGAAAGGCGTGAGAGATCGAACTGGTCTTACCACTGGCTAAAACTTTTTCAGGTCTGATCTTGTAAAGTTTGTTGCAGAAAGGGCAAGTGATGCACACAGTAAATGATGTTTAATTTGAAGTAGTGCAGTCAAGATGGTCGTAAAGGCGTGAACCTTTGGGTCCTTTAAGGGGCGGACCATCAGAACTCCGGGAAGGGAGGTGGGCAGTTGCCGGAAAAAAATCGTACAAGGCAAGAAAGTAAGAAAAAAATCATGCAAAAGTGGAACACTAAAAAAAATGTGCGACCTGAAGTCATTTACATAATTTGTTGACATGACACGTTCACAAGTTGCTAAACTCGGCTGGGATAATACATTTGAACGTAACTTTGCATAAAATATATCTCAAAGTTGCAGGAAATGCAATCTAAGATGTGTGATATTTACCAAAATTTCCATGGCAAATGTTCGTCCTGCTGCAAACCAAGGTTTTACATTCTCATTTGTATTATACTAGAAGTTATCAATGATAATGGGAGTGCTGCAAGTTGCTAACTACAAAAAAGTAACAAGTAAGAAGTTTTCATCAGTACATTATGGAAAACAGGTCATTCCACCCGAAAAATTTGCTTAAAACTTTAGCAAATTCAAAGGCTAACTTCTTGGTGTTGTTTGTAAACAAAGACTGGCACTTTTACTCACGAGTCACGGCTCAATCTAATACAGCGAAGCCTTTTCCAATTTGCATTAATGCCTGCCTGTTAAGCACAAGCATTGTTGGTGTAAACAAGGATGGGCTCTTTTACCCACAACTCAGTTAAATCTACAAATAATATATAAACGGTGGAGCCACCCACAAACGACTGACAAAGTTAACATCTATTGAGTGCACTAATTCCCGTTTATTGTCAATATTGATCAACAGCATCGATACGAACAGGGAGTGGCTCAAGTTTACTCATGGCTCACCCGCAAATATAAATAGATCGACTTCGATCTGTCCTCGCGCGCTCCTTTCTTCTTTAGATTTGGATGTCGAGTGTGAGTACTACCTTTGGTACTCGTGGGACAATTGAGCACACTGAAATGTCTGTTTTAACTGTCATCCATTTTAATTGTAACTGTTTTAGTTGTATTTCTGGCTTCTACACTGTATATACTCGACTTATATGAGTTTAAACGACTGAGCCATCCGATGTACAAAAATTCTTTCTCAAAAACCAAGAACATAAGATATTAAATTAACCAACAAAATGCAACACTTTTCTTTTTTAAGATCCAGAAAAATCCCATTTGAAATGTTTTGAAAAGAAACGCTGCATAAACTCCTTTCAGTTTACGACCCCCGGTCGGTCGGTCGGTCGGTCGGTCGAAGCACACCACAAACCAACCCGGCTTCTGATGCATGATGCACAAGCAGCCCAAACGGACAACTACTGGAATATTTATATTATATTGTTAATAATGTATTGTGTCCTATAGCTGTTTTTAGCATTTGCATCTTTCCTCGGTGCTGACTGGCCGGAAAATTGGAGACTTAGTATTAAAATTGAGAACATGAGAATGCAAAAAAATATCGTGCAAGCCCAGAATTAGTAAAAAAAAATTCTTGCGGCCCCAAAGCTACTAAATAAATATTCTGCACAAAAAACTGCCCACCCTCCTCCCGGGAGATCTGATGGTCCGCCCCTAACATGTGTTAAGATTTGATAAATGCACCAGTTGGTGCTGCAGCGTTTAAGAAAACATTTGAAAGTTTGGAAGAAAGATCGCCTTATGACAAGTTGATGTCGAAAATTTTTATTGTGTTTGAATGAGACAAGTCGCAGATTAGGAACATATCGGTGCTATTTCAGTATCCGACTATAAAATTCTGAAGCTTTTAACTCTAAGGACCGCATTCCTAGTAACTAAACTTTTAGAATCAAAGGTGAGCATGAAAGGAATTTCGTTTTTCGTTGTTTGAGACTGATAATTTCAGAGCAGACTTTTTACTGACGTTTTGGACTCCAGTGACTGTGAGACTAGCCACATTCGGAATAGAAATGAAACTTTTCATCACCTTCGAATGATTGATGGTAAGACGAATACAGCAAATAACTGTGCAAGTCAAACACTGGATATCTAATTTCAAATGACTGCCTTGAACAAAAATGCTGGTGTCGAGATAAGTGAAGTATCAGAAATTTCCAATAGAGGTTCGAGTGCGGATGGATTAAATCGACTACAAGTACAGTATATGGCTCCAAGACAGTCATCTATATAGCAGTCAAAAGGTTCTGGTATGAGCCATCGAACTAGTTTAAAGGAAATGCGTTTTTCTACAAAACCAACAAAGACGTTGTCGTGCTGATTTGGTCCCATTTTTGCTTTTATGGCCAAGCTGTTAGTTTGCTAAAAGAGGTTTGTATAGCGTTAAGTATACTCACAATTGAAGCAAGTTCGACCAAACGTTGCAATGTGTTGGTTAAAGGTTCTTCGACAAGTGCAAAAGTGCAAAAAGCCCTTTGTCATATACAAAATTACAATATACAGTATAGCTTT
This sequence comes from Parazoanthus swiftii, assembly GCA_025403585.1. Classification (NCBI taxonomy): domain Eukaryota; kingdom Metazoa; phylum Cnidaria; class Anthozoa; order Zoantharia; family Parazoanthidae; genus Parazoanthus; species Parazoanthus swiftii. The sequence goes on from JAOBYE010610631.1 coordinate 11,461, forward strand.
CCTGGACATTAAAACACTTTACACAGTAAGCGCATGCTTGATGTCCTTTATGTAAGTTTGTAATAGTTTAAATTAATGAAAGAAGCCAATTCTTTTTTTATTAGAAAACTGAAGTAAGTTCTGTTGGGCATCATTTAAGCAGAGCGCGGACATAAATGATAATGGCGGCCGGGATTGCTAAATTTGTGAATTTTGGCTTTGAGATAAAATGTAGATGTTCCGTCGCTTTGGTGATTTTTTTGATTGGCGAGTGAAAGGTCTTCGTCAATTTAGTGTGGGTAGGTTTTGTAAACTAAGGTCAGTGCGCAAAATGAATACGGCGGCACCGCCTTCGTTGGCTTGTTTGATGACGATGTTGTCAAGTAATAGTAGCAGTGGTTAGGTAACCGAGTCCCCGTCCCACCACCCCTTCGGGAAAGGGTTCGCAGCTTCTCCTTAAAAACAAACCCAAGCACATCAAAGGTGATGAATAGTTTAGTTATATAAGAAATGCGAATATTTTTATTAATTTCAAACACATCCTTATGTATTCGGCGTCATGTTAAACATAATTACTTTCGATTTTTTCAATGATACTTCCATTCCCAAGAACTGAAAAAAATGCATAAAGTTACCTGTTGTGTTTTTAAAGCTTAGTTTCCTAGAAAATTCAGAGGGCATTGATATTTACCTAATATATCAAAACGTGAATGAGCCTCCCCTTCACCCTTCTCCTGATAGCGTTAACAAGTGTTTTTGTCCAGGAAATCGCTGCGAAGAAAAAAGAAAAACGTA
>JAOBYE010610742.1:0-12234 GCA_025403585.1 Parazoanthus swiftii
GTGGGGGCCTTCTCACAGCACATTGTGCTTGAACCGTGTACACGTACACGGGCCATGCACAAAATGCACTCAAATGACCCCACAAAGGTCACTAGGTGCAGCTGGCATTGGTATACTGTCAGTCCTACACACGTTTAGACGTTGTTAACATTTAAAAAACAAATTTTGTAGAAACCTCATTTAAAATTCCCATCAATTCTACTTTTCTCTCTATTTAATTTAGGTTCTACTTAGTAGATCACCTCGGCAAATGGAGTTAGCGTACTTCAAGGGGTCTCTTACAAAATTCAACTACTTTTGTCTATTCAATAACACTGTTAAATCTATTTCTATTGCAGTAGAAACCGGGAGTACTACTGGTCCAGTAATTTATTTTATTTTTACAGTTTTCTCTTATTCTGTTAGCGCACAGATGGAAAACGACGAAATTTCGAGAAGTAACTCGAACCACAGCACTACAACCTTCATATTTCTATTCTTTACCATAGACTTTATTTGGGAGTAAATTTAGCGAAATTTCCCAAAGCGACATCCGTCGGTACATCGAACCCTATCTAAAGACCAGGAAACAGCGAAATTTCGCCTCTGGCAGCACCTGTCAATCATTCTATTTTTAGAACACAAAACATTAGCGAAATTTCGATAAAAGCAATTTAAATTCCAGCACTAAAGTGCATTTCTAATACATAACACAGTGTATACCTTACGTTTACAGGCATCTACACAAACGACAACACACAGGATCGGTACTAGACCATATTGCTAGTAGCCACAGTGTATTCTAGCGTGTTTACTAGGCCACCAGCATAGCTATTACCCATTTTCGTATCCAGTGTTGTAACGCTCAAGGGGGCTTGTAAATCCAAACAAAGTTAACAACATAGTTTGGTACATTGGCAATCTTTTGGTAGCAAAACTGTACTACATGCAGTTTTCAATTGTAAATAAGTTTGTACTCAAATACAAACATCCTAGAGCGTTTTATTGGTTAATCATGCTTTGTTTAAGACCTATTTTCAGAATGATGATTCGCAGGAAGACACAGTACCGAATCCGGAAGAATCCTTGACGAATCCATACTCTGAAGTCCGAGCAAAGAAGATTCTGTTTAAACTTATCTATTTGTTGTTATTATATATGTGTTAAACGCTATATATACTTTGTTCTAGTAACGTTATGTTTTCAAATAAAGTTTTATAATGATCCACACAAGTCTACTAGGTTAATAATCTAGTAGCACTGGATATAAGTCTGAAAACTAGTGTTCAGACTCCCCAAGGAAGGGAGGGATGATAGGTACCGTGTACCCGAATATTCCCTTATCCAGTGCTAATCACTGTAAGCATACAGGTTCACCCCCGAAGTTCCTTAAGAGCCACTTTAGGAGTGCGCATGTCCGTCACGGCCTACTGGAACCTCTCAAGCGTGCCCTGTCAATAGCCAACAGCCAATAGGCACCGCTAGGCATAACCTGGTGCCCGCGCCCCTTATGTATATAAAGTAGGGCCACACCTTGTATTAGTGTTCTTGTCCTGAACTCCAAAGAGTCTACATCACCTACAACAGTAATATAGACTTGTGGATCAGTGCACCATTGTATCATTTACATAGGTATTTATAATAAACCTATAACATAGTAAGTACTACTGCTTTGTATTCATTTACACTGCAGGTCAGTAGTCGTCACTACTGACCTGGTATTATTATTATTAACTATTAGCCAAGTATCACATCCGAGTGATAGACGTAAGCATCCTATAAGCAGGATTCTGTACCATATCTCACATAAGCCAAGCAACCCCTATCGGCAGGATCCCCCCTGCCTATAAATATATAATTCCCTAAACCCTACCAATAGGCTGGTGTACAACCCAACCTATCATTGGTATATAATACAACTTATCATAAGGCTGCCCGGGTAGCCTATCACTATGAGCAGCAGGAGCAACGGTGCTATACCTGCGATAAAACGGGACACTTATCCCGTAATTGCCCAGTTCGCCAACAGGCTTTGAAAGACAAAAAGGGTTTAAACTCCAAGGGGGCACCCAGCGCGGGAGTGCGGAAGCCCCAAAAGCAGCCGGAAAAGGCCGCGGAAAGCGTCACTCCCGCAAAGTAAGATGCGCGGCAACGCGCGTTAACTCCGAGAACCCGACGCCCGTGTTAAACGACGACGCCAGGTCTCGTTGGCTGGGAAGGGATAATGTAGGTTATGCCACAATCGAAGGAAAGTGAATGTTGGTTCTGTTAGACACAGGAGCCAATGTCAATATGGTTACACCTGAGTGCGTAGTTGCCCTAGGGCTTCGAATGGGACCTCTCACAGATTTGCGGGAGGGAGGTGTAACCATCGATCAGCCTTTTAATTACGAGGGCCGACCTGTAGGGTACGTCATCATGAGAGTACAGATAGAGGGGATATCGGGCTATGATGAAGATCAAGTAGCCCTTGTAGCTTGTAGTTCTGCCGAGTTCACACATCATGTCCCTATAATATTGGGGACACCCACCACGGATCGAGCCATAGCCACCCTCAAGGAGAGTGAGATCGATGAGCTGGCTACCCCTTGGGCATGCGTGAGAAAGAGCACGCTACTTCGTACAGCAGCAGCTCGGGTCTCTGCAGTGAGAACGGATGTTGCCACTAAAGAGGTCGATGTTACGGGATACGAGGAACTCATACGCCTTCTAGCACCAGAGGTAGTGGAACCTTTTGAGACCTTAGTTGTGAAGGCTAGGACCAAGATTACCTTCACGGCGGGTCACTTGTGCTGCTCTACATTGGCCATGGACTCAAAAGATGGAACCCTTCCACCGGGACTGGTTGTCACAGGCGCTTATACTGTACTGAAACGGGGAAGTAAGACAGTGCCCGTTGTCCTGCGCAACATGACAGGATCACCAATATATTTGAGAAAAGGGCAAAAGGTGGCTAGAGTACAGTCAGCGAACGAGGTACCTCAACCCCGTTTAAAACCAGGGACTTTGGAGTCACTGGAAATGTCCGAGGATGCGAGACCCACCCTCACTGTAAAGGAACGCCAAGTCAAGTTATTGGATAGCTTAGACCTTTCAGGCCTGGATAGGTGGCCTGAAGAAAAGGCAGGACGTGCTCGTGAGTTGCTGAGGGAATATCATGACATCTTCTCCCTCGAAGATAACGAGTTAGGATGTGCTAGCCAGGTCAGACACAGCATTAAAGTCACAGATGATGAACCTTTCAAGGAACGATTCAGGCGTATCCCACCCCCTTTGCTCGAAGAGGTGAGAACACATGTGAACGACATGTTGCGAGCGGGGGCCATTAGGCCCAGCAGCAGCCCATGGTGTAATGCAGTAGTCCTCATTCGTAAGAAGGATGGGAGCCTCCGTTTTTGCATAGACTTCAGGAAGCTGAATGCAAGAACGAAGAAGGACAGCTACCCGCTTCCTCGCATCCAGGAAACCCTGGAAAGCCTTGAAGGTTCCCGCATATTTTCGAGCTTCGACTTTAAGTCGGGCTTTTGGCAGGTGGAGATGGACGAGGCGTCCAAGCAATACACCGCCTTCACGGTAGGATCATTAGGCTTCTTTGAGTGCGAACGCATGCCCTTCGGGTTGTGCAATGCGCCCGCCACTTTCCAGCGCCTTATGCAAAACTGCCTTGGCGAGCTAAACCTCACCTACTGTTTGATCTATCTGGATGATGTTATCACTTTCTCCAATAACGAGGACGACCACCTACATCGTATGAGGGTAATTTTCGATAGATTTCGAACAGAACATCTAAAGCTGAAACCCTCCAAATGCAGCCTGTTTAGAGACGAAATCATCTATCTCGCACATCGCGTGACGAAGGATGGAGTGCAACCGAGCGAGGAGCACGTGAAAGCGATCACGGGTTTCCCAGAACCCGACTCCTATACGTCCATAAGGAGGTTTGTCGGGATGGTAGGACACTTCAGGCGGTTCATAGCCCACTTTGCCCGATTGGCAAGGCCCCTCAACAATCACTTGGAGGGTGATGCTTCCAAGTTAAAGGCCCATAAAGTCGTCCTATCCCGAAAAGCTAAGGAGGCCTTCAACCTCTTGAAGGAGGCTCTCCTTCATGCCCCAGTCCTCAAGTTTGCGGACTACTCGAAGCCTTTTGTACTAGAGACTGATGCTTCCTCCGATGGACTGGGCGCGGTTCTGCTTCAAAAGGGAGAAGATGGAAAGTTACATCCCGTTGCTTACGGGAGTCGATTGTTAACGAAGGCTGAAAAGAACTATCACTCGGGTAAGGCCGAATTCCTCGCACTGAAATGGGCCGTTACAGAACATTTTAAGGAATATCTCATTTACCAGCCTTTCATTGTGTGGACAGATAACAATCCCCTCACATATCTGTTCACCACCCCGAACCTCGACGCCTGCGGGCATCGATGGGTGGCCTCCCTCGCCAATTTCAACTTTACCGTGGAATATCAACGTGGCAAAAATAACACGGCAGCAGACGCCCTCAGTAGGGTCAACGAAACATTGGGCCCTAACGAGGTTAAAGCTATTTTGAATGAGACCGTGGTTGGTTGCCAGGATAGGGCTGATGTTACCCCCTTAGCAGCCAAAAGGGGCGAGGAGGAGGACCGGGTTCGAGTTTCCGCCACCCGCGTCCCGAAAGAAGAGATGCATGTGATTGACTGGATTGAAGCCCAGAAGGAAGATCCCGTCATCAGAAGGACGATCGAATGGGTCCAGACAGGGAAGAATAAGTCCCTGAAATACCATCTCGATGACTTGGCGTCCACTCCAGAGGGATTAGGATTTATTAGCAGGCAAAAGTCCCTCGTCCTAATTAATGGTAAGCTCTACCTGAAATGTAAACTGAAGGGTGAAGCAGAAATGACTGTCCTTTTTGTAGTACCTAGAGCGCACAGGCGAAAAGCTATTGATGGATGCCACCGGGATGCGAGTCATCAGGGTCAGAATAGAACTGCTTCCTTGCTGTTGGAGCGATTCTGGTGGCCCGGGATGACCGTGGAAGCTAAATCCGCTGTAAAGAACTGCAGACAGTGCCTTCGTCATGATGGTGAGAGCGTTAGGGCCCCACTCGTCCCCATCGAGGCAACGGGACCCATGGACCTGCTACACCTGGACTTTACCAAAATCGAGGTCAGTGGTGACCGCGAGAAGGAACTAAAGAAAAAGCCCCAAGTAGTGAATGTGCTCGTGGTAACGGACCATTTCACGCGTCACACTATGGCTTTCGTGACAGAAGATACCACCGCCCACACGGTAGCTCGTGTGTTGTACCACCATTATTTCTACATCTTTGGCACCCCACTGCGCCTGATGACGGACAACGATTTGGCCTTCACCAGCGAGGTGGTCCAGGAACTATGCAACCTGTTCGGGGTGAAGAGGGTACGGACTAGTGCGTACCATCCCCAAAGTAACGGTGCCATCGAAAGGCAGCATCAAACAGTCATTAAAATGATTGGTAAGCTGTCACAAGATGAAAAGGCCAACTGGCCCAAACATTTGCCTGAGTTAATACAGGCCTACAACGGGACGAGGTCCGCAATTACAGGTTACAGCCCGCATTACCTTTTGTTTGGGTATCGACCGAGGTTTCCAATAGACCTCCACTTCCCCACTATAAGGAAAAGACGCGTTATACGCGTCGACGATTTTGTTGCCACACTCCAGAAGTGCCTTTCTGAAGCGCTGGATGAGGCAAAAAGACAAAATGTACTCGAAGCCTGTCGACAAAAGCGATATTATGACAGACGCTCCGGTACTGTGGTGTTGAAACCAGGAGACGTTGTTCTCTTAAAGACGGACAGCTACACAGGAAGAAGAAAGACGAAGAATAAGTGGAGTTACGAGCACTACACAGTCCTGCATCAGTTAGGCCCAGATATTCCGACCTACGAGATACAGGCTGAGGGTGGATCAACCCGCATTGTTCATCAAAATCGACTATTCCTCCTGCTTCCCAAACAGGAAGATGACAACTGCGTGCCATTGGTAGCTGCCCTCCGGGCAGAGATCATGGATCCTCCAGGAAGGTCTCCAGGATACGCTCCCTCGGAAGCGGAATTCTTCCCCGAGGAGTGCATGAGAATGTTAACGGTTGTAGACACGCGTGGTCTAGGGTATGCCTGCCCACAGACCCAGCAAGATCTGGAGACCCTCGGATTTCCTGACCTGAAAGAAGGGCATGTGAGCTGAGTAAAGAATTCTATGGTTACGAGATGACTGGTTTGTTGTACAGGGGGACGCTCCTGGACAATAATTTAAGCTCTCGCGATCGATAAGGTTACATTCTTCTCATAGGCTCACTGAGCTTCATGACTCAACTGGGATGCAATGGGTTGCGCTCGCCCGCGGACTCACGGAAAAAGTGATCCTGTACCTCACGAGGTGCAGGATGCGCCCTATCCGAGTCCGCATTCTGAAGATCTTCCCTGAGGGACAAGCCCTTGGCAGAAGGTGTTAGCACACTCAAATCCCAAACTATGATCCATGTCGCAACAACTCCAAATCACGTGGTCGTGATTTCTTTTGGGGGGAAAACGTGGGGGAACCATTACACGCTAATTTAATTTTCGTTAATCTATTTCATGTTGCATTAAAATCTGTAAATACGTTTGTTACGCGCAGGCCACAACCCGTACAACGCAGGATAGAAACAAAACGAAACAATGTGTCCTTTAAAAACTTTATTAACAAAAATATTCTGTAAAACTATACCCATGGAGACTGATGAAGATGAAGACGAAGTGGTCAGTGGCTCGCAACTGGACAAGACACCAGTCCAGACACCAGGAATCCAGCCATTAACAAGTGGTGCCGAGAATGGTGCTACTCCGGAAGTGCAGAAAATGGAGTTAGAAAATGGTAAAACTGAGGTTAGTATAAAGCTAGAAAAAATACATTACCAAAATGTCATTGTTTAATTTACTATATTTGGCTGTCTGAAAAGCTCCATAATGAAACCAAATGAAGTCAGTAGAAAAATCATTAATTTTTAATGGTGTTAATTGATTGATGTCATTTTGAGTTTCTTGTTAAATTCAGAGCAATCCTTTATCTGAGGGCCGAGCTCTTCATTGGCTGAAAGACTGCAAATCAACCATCCATGAGAGTCTTTACAAACAGTGTTTTTCTTGAGGCCGGTACACCGGTAAATTGTACCTACTTTCCCAGGTGACTGTACCATCTTTTCCCATCAGTGATGTCCAGCAATTTTTTTAAAGTCACCAAAGAGAACATTTAACTTCATCACAATTCTAATCTGTGATTAATTAACTAGTTCTAGACCCTCACAACTTCGACATTCGATGACCTTAAACCAAGGAGTACCTTTTTCCCTACTCAGTGTACCCTATTTCCCAAACCTTAAGAAAAACACTGACAAATTGTGATTAAGAAATAAGCTGCTCAAGATAGTGATGGGAAGAAGATATTTGACAAAAAAAGATGAATTATGGTTGAAAAGGGTTTGGGTTCTCACTATAGTTTCTCCTCTTTTGTTTTAGCCCTTTATTGCTCCAGTGTATGCCCTTCAAGATGTCCGTCATGCTGCCTACTGCCGAAGCCCTGGCTGTCCAAACCAAAACTGTGTGACGGTAAGTTCAGAGTTGTTTTGCCACTTGTACAGTTAACAGCAAATTGGCAACATGAAAAATCATTTTGTTTGAAACCTTGTAAGAGTTTTCAAGCAGTAATACGTGTTTATTTTGGTGCTTGTTTTTCTTTCTGCAGGTCAAGAATGAGTTAAATCACTTGTCAGAGCATGACAGCAAAAACACTTGCCAGAGGTGCTTGAGCTGCTACAATGTCATCACAGAGCATGCAAAGACATGCCCCATGCCATCATGCCGAGTGCCTCTCTGTTGCAAGTTGAAGTGAGTGATGCCAAAATAACATTAAAAAATTACCCATGCTTCTCCTATGAGGAGATTTGCTTAGAAGCACCCCTCCCTGATGAAATTCCAGTTCAGGCCACAGTTTCCATAAAAAGGTTTTGGTCTTGAAACAGAGTTTTCCTGGTTTGGGCTCATTTACAACACTCGAATTGACAATTGCACTTTCTATTAAACTTCTTGTTTAGTTGATAATTATTGTTATAATTAGGGTTAAATTTATGATTGGGGTTAGTTTTAGAGTTAGATTCAGGATTCAAGTTGGGTCAGGGTTACGTTCAGGAGGAAATTATGGTATTTTTGAAGTGTGATTGTCAGTTCGAGTGTTGTGAATGTTTCCCCTTTGGATTACTAATTGAAAAATTCTTAATTAAGGAAAATGGATACATCTAAAATGCCATGTAAAAAAAGTCTGAAAATGTGTTATGTTAATGTCTGTAGTCTTGTTTGTGATGTTTTGATTCATGAAATACTCTCTGCAGGAAAGAAACTAAGAAGCCCAAACAGCCCATTGCGCCAATTGCCATACAACCCGCTCTGCAACCATTTATGAACATTGGCTTTTACCAGCCAGGCGGCCCTCTTCGACCAGTCCAGCCGATTGGTCATTACAGCACACCGCTTTACATTCCAAATGTTCATGATGGCAGAGTGCTTGTGCAGGTAAGCAATTATATTTGTGGATAGGTTTTCTAAAAACTGTAACATTTAACACACTAGATATGTCCGTCACAGTTAAGGTTTTACTTGCACAGTTCATGTTATTTTGTATTTGTAAATCTAATAAACATTTACTTGTGTCAGAATTCGGATGTGCTGCCACCAGAGGGAGGGCTCTACCAGGAGTCGATTGATTACCATGTCCAGAGAGAGAAAATGCTCGGCAAGGGGACTAATGGAAATGTGTACTTGGTACATAGAAATGACCACAAAGAAATGGCCATGAAGGAGGTACAATTTTTAACTGCTGGAAATCTTTTTCAAAAGTTTTAATTTATTGCAAGTGTAACTGGGCCAGTCTCGATTTTTTTTTCTGTTTCTTAAAAATCAGGGGAGTGGAATTGTTAACAAAGTATTAATTTGGTGTTACATTGCCAGTGTTTTTCTTAAGGCCGGTACACCGGTAAATTGTACCAACTTTCCCAGGTGAGTGTACCACCTTTCCCCAGCAGTGACATCAGGCAACATTTTAAAAATCACCAAAGACAATTTTTAAATTTAATACAACTCTAACCTAATTGACTAATTTCATTATTAACTATAACTGAATGTTCTGGGAAACACTCTTCAAACCCTTGCAACTTTAACACTTGATGACCTTAAACCCAGGTGTACCTTTTTTGCCACTCAGTGTACCCATTTCCCAAACCTTAAGAAAAACTCTGCTTGCTACTAATTCTAAAATGCACCAAACTTTTCATTCATGTTCTTTGTGATCTTGTACTGCCTTGTTGCTATCATGCTCTACCTTGTTTTGTTCAGATTTGTAAGTTCTTTGTTTTTGTGCATTTTTATTTCCTGAATGTATTGACTCATCATTGTTATTGTTGTAGACCAACTACAGGATTGGGGCAGAAGAGGTAAATGTCTACAAGACCTTAGGGACAGACCATGAGAATATAGTTTCCCACCATGGTGTTACATTTAAGGGAAGCAATGGTAATGCTTGTATCTTCATGGAAAAGTGTGGTAAGTTGTAATCACATCATTGTACATGTGCATGTAAGGACTTTGAAACATAAAATTCCAAAAAGTAGAGACCTGCCAAGCAGAAACCATTTTCTTCCTTATTAACCCTTTGACTCCTGGAGGTATTGGGCCCCAATCTCCTGTGGTTCCTGGAGCTAATTAGGCCTTGCTACAATATTTCAAACTAAATTTCAAAACACATGTGCTCAGTAGAATTTCAGGGCAGTAACAGCAAAACTAATCACACACACAAGTAGTTGAGATGCTGGTTTATTGTAATTTTAAATTTAATTCCACTTATTACAACGGGCGAGTTCAAAATTCGATCTTGAATTTTGACCTCGAACAAAAATTCAAATTATTGTTATTGAAACAAAATGATAAAATAAAGTGAAGTCTCACAAGGCATCATTTGCTGGTGACAAACTCAAATATACTTCAATTAAACTATAGTTCTCACAGGCGATTGCCAAACTCCATTCGTGCAATATAAAAGCAAGTAACCAAAGACAAAACGGCTTTGAAATCAACAACGTACAAATAATCAATTTCATCGCACTGCAACATGCCGCTCGTAAGGCCACTGCCTTTGCTTGCACTTCGGATTCATTTTACATTTTTCGCTTCGTATTTACGCGCATATTTTCAGATATGTTTTGTCTTATCCACTTCCCTTTTTACGGACTACAAAAATTAACCGACTTCTTGGCCAAACAAAACCATGATTTGTCGCCTAGCGCGAGAGTATTCGTGTCAACAGCACCCAACAACAACTCGAACTACATTCAAAGCCACTTACAAAAATCTAAACATTTTCGACTGTCATTTACTTGATGAATGCAATTTAACAAGTTAAATCACTGAGAACTTAGAAAACCTAAACCAAAAAATAGTGATACAGATTCCTGGAATCCCAGACACGAAATGAAAGTGAGAAAATCATTTCACTTGATCAGAGCGTGCTCCCGGACAACGTACTGACGTCTGCAGTCTCCAAACAACAACACTCGAAATCGTAACCAACTTTTTGTTCAACACTCGTCATTCTAAACAGCAACACCTTGGTGAACGTTTTAAAATAAATCAATCTCTTTTTTTAATAGTACTGAACACGCTTGCCTTTTAGTGAGAGAGAAACAATTTATCTGCGCTGCGATTGTTGTTGAAAGACTCCTGCCCTCAACGAACTGTCATGGCGGCTGTTCTTTCCAGATCGATCTATGTTTCTCGAGCCACAGGATGTTTAAAAGCTAACAAGCACAAAACAAAACAATCGAAAAATGTTTTTACTTTAGATGAAGCCCGGTTCTTTGTACAAAAATATTAAACGAAGCCGTAACCTGTGATCTTGGAACTCCTCGCTTCCACAGTAAACAAACATGCATGTCACTGTGAAACCGTTCGCGTGGCGAGACTGCTCTTTGTTTAGCGTGTCCATTCTTCGTTCAGACAATCAATCGCTTTTATCCTTTTTCATATGGCAATGCTAATATGAACAAGCTTTGATACTTGTTCAAGATTTGAACACAAACTTCCACAATATCCAGATAAACAGCCTCAAAAACACCATCAACAAGATCACGCTTCAGGTCAATCCGTCTCCATCGCATCAAATCTGCCTGTATTGACTTTCCTTTTCCCTGTATGTGTAAAACATTACTCTTCTGCACCTAAAGTTTTGTTTTCTCAAAAAATACAAGCAAATTTTTCTGCACAAATAATCATACGATCACTCTTAGAGAATGCACTTTCCACATTCTTCTCCATCATGGCGGACGTTTGAATGCAGCATCGAAGGACAAAATTCGTTCCCGGCACTGGATCCGCCACGTTTACAAAATGTTATGCGCAGTAGGTAAATTTTGATTGGCTAATATCTCAAAACTAACAAAAACTCAATAGAATGACAATTCTAACTATGTGGGGGAGGTGAAAGGATTTTAAACAAAGTGTGTTTGGAACGGCCGGCTGCGGCCGGTTCAGGAAATATGCAACATTTGGACACGGCCGGCTGTGGCCGGTTCAGGAGTCAAAGGGTTAAGTATGGCAGACAAAAATACCACAATATAATAATTAGTTCAAAAATAATATTTTGTCTCCAAAATAGAGAAATGTTCTCCAAAATGAAAAAATGCATGAGACCAGGTAAAAAATCTTTATTCAATATATCTTTTGTGTATTTGAACTAGAAAAATAAAAAAAAACTGTTCCAAAAGTGCTGTGAAAAAAAATTAGTCAAGAGGAAGCGGAAGTCCAACCAAAGGCAAAAAAAAATAGTCAAGAGGAAGCGGAAGTCCAACCAAAGGCAAAAAAAATTAGTCGAGAGGAAGTGGAAGTCCAACCAAAGGCAAAAAAAAAATAGTTGAGAGGAAGCGAAAGTCCAACCAAAGGCAAAAAAAAATAGTCGAGAGGAAGCGGAAGTCCAACAAAAGGCAAAAAAAAATAGTCGAGAGGAAGCGGAAGTTCAACAAAGGCAAGGATGCTCGGCAATAAACATGGCGGAATGCTGGTTGCCTGACTCGAGAGAATTCTTTCTCAGTTTAAGAAGACTTCTCCAAAGTTGCAAGGAACAGTTACATTCAGCTTCATGCAACACATCTGAATTTCTCATACCTTCGGAGCAGGACTTCGCACTTGGCTCGCACGATCGACGTGA
>JAOBYE010610853.1:0-12231 GCA_025403585.1 Parazoanthus swiftii
TGAGAAACATTCAGGATACATGTAGCAAGCGACAATGTAGCGCGCTACATGTATCCTAGTTTAGCCAGGCCTTTAGTGGTGAGGGCTGGAAACTAGAACTGTCCTGGGTGGATGATGTAAGATGGTAAAACTGCCCTGCTGGGGTAGGGATGAGGGCGTAGGATTCCAAAATGGTGACGAAAACATATCAGCTACGCTCGGGGCGAAATACTTTCTCTTCCATCCTGGTCTTCAAAAGAAATAGGTTACCCCAACAAAAAAAAGTGTTCTGGCAGCTTTGTGTCGTGTGAGGTCGCAGATTAAACTTTACCGATAACTCTTGGAACAGCTACACTTTCGTATTACTAAGCCCCATTTCTTTCGGGTTCCACCGCCCATTTAATATGTCAGCCAGCTTTATGACCAACATTCAGAAGCCAGAAAGAAAGATGTTTATTTGGTGACAAAAAAAAACGAAACCAGTGGGTTATTTTAGTTTGATCACTACTACTCTTGACCTGTGGCCAGCGGGCAGTGCATGCCACCCCCTCCCCCCACCTCTCTAGTTATGCATTTTTATGGTAAGTCCGAATCAACTCTTTAGAAAACGCTTTTATTATGCAAGGCAATGTAACTTAAAAAAAGCTAGAAATTCTCCAGTAGTCGCTTGAGATCATCACTCAGTTTTTGCATCGACCCTTCTCAAATAATTACAACATTGAATGAACATTAGCAGCAAGCAATGATACCGAAGTTAATGTGTTTAATTTTAATAATTAAGAATAGGAAAAAGGTGTAAATTTATAGTACACATAGGTAAAGCTATGTTCTTGGTTCAAGAGTGTGGTATCTTTAAAATATTCCCATAGACCACTTTCATAATGCGCCCCAGTGGCCATGAACAAAAACTTCGAGTCGAGACCAGTAGGGCAAAATACAGCAAGTATATGAGAACTTGGAACTTGACCTCGACTTCAAGTTATTGCATGGTTATGGTAATTGTAGTCGAGATAAACACAGCAAATGTATGAGAACTTGACCTCGACTCGGAGTCATTGTTTATGGTAGTTATAGTCGAGACAATTTCAATGTCAACTTTTTATGATAAGATATGCAGCACAGATATGCCGCAGTGCCCGGCAGTTCTAGGCAAAGTAATCCTCTTCTTTTGATAGTAGCGTCGTGGGCTTATCAATACCAACAAGCTTCCCTTCACGCAATATAATTACTTGATCATAGTTTACGATCATGTCCTTCCGCTCGACAACTGACAGCACTGTACATTCCTTAAATGCGTTACGTAGTAACTCTTGAATAACATAATCTGTCTTGTCTGTTTTAGTAGGGGACTCTTCTAGGACAATGATCCTATTACCATGAAGTAGAGCTCTAGATATGGAGATAAGCTGTAGGTCCCTCAACCTAAGGGCTTGTTCTCTCTGATCCACACTGTAGTAAAGCTGCTTATCCAGATTCTCCACCAAAGATGTAGCGTGAGCAATTTCCAATGCCTTCCAAATGTCGGCGTCTTTAAACTGTTCGTAAGGGTCAATATTTCGTCGCAGTGTACCAGTAAACAGAACTGGGTCGCGTGCAATAACAGAGACCCTTTTGCGCCAGGCTTGAAGATTCAAATCACATATATCTACTCCATCGACCTTAATTTGACCATGGGACTGGGGCATGCGCATAAGGGCAGCGACAACGGAACGCTTTCCGGAGCCAGCAATGCCAACTTTTTGACCGTCTTTAATTTGGAAGCTGACGCTTTTTAAGGTTGGACTGCCGCTGACTGGGAACGCCTGGGATATGATAAAAGCATTAGCTACTGGATAAAACAAAGATAACTGCCTGGAGCAAGAATGACACATTTTAAATTTTTAAACCGTGTCGGTATAGCATTTGGACCAATAGTTACAAAATCAGGACAGAGAAACTATTATTTTGGCACAAAACACTTTAAAATATTACATTTTATATTCAAGACTTTCAAGGTTATGTTTTTTATGCCGTTTGCGATCGAGATATATACTGATTACTGACGTAGTTAAGAATATAATACAACTGTTAACTAGTATTAAAACCAATCGACCCTACTCATAAATGGCGGTTACTACAAAAGTCTTTTGTCTGTATTTAGATTAGCCCAACCACCATCGTTCTCAGTCAACAGATCAAAATAACGTATTAACCTGAACGAGGCTAGTTGGGCTAATTTTAATAAAGACAAGGAATATTAAAATAGCCGCCATTTATGAATAGGGTCTATAGTGGGCGAAAGAGCGCAGCAAGACGGCAGCTGAGTAGTACCCATACTAACGAACTGGACGTGTAAATCTGCATTTGCATAACATAGCTAAGATAAGGAAGTTCAAGTTATTAAAGGACTGTGAGACACATATCCACACATTGGTGACAACAAAAGCTAGATTATTGTAATTCTCTGTTATCAGGCCTGTCGCAAAACGAGATTCAGAGACTGTAGTATGTTCAGAACTCAGCCGCAGGCTAGAAAATGTAATAACATTACGCCTATACTCGGGAGCAACATCTTTGCCCTGATTACCCATGATGTACATACACGTGTGCAGTGGTCTATAGCGTTAAATGAATGTATTGTTGTTATCAATATTAATACCGTTGTTATTATCGTTATCATTATTATTAGTATTGTTATCATCATCATCATCATCATCATCATCATCATAATCATTATTATTATTGTTGTTGTTATTTTCTTCTTCTTCTTATTCCCCCCTTTTTTTACTTCTTCTTCTTCTTCTTAATATTATTATCATATTATATTCATACTAACCTGTGTCACATTCGTGAAGCTGACGTTTGCAATTTCAGGCCAGCGATCGGGAGCTCTAGTCTGTTGACTGGAGCCTGGTTCCGACTCCAGTTCGGTATAGGCAATCGCCTTCTCTGCTGACGCCATAACGTTATCGACCATCACGTGACAATGTGCGGCCAATAAAATATTCGTATGCGCCTGAAGTGCGTAAACCACTGAAAGCGCGATAAGTCCTATACATGGAATGTGAATACCAACATTTGAGATTTAAGACGAAAGTATTTACATTATTTACTGATGTATTACAAAGATTTTTCTCCAACATGAATGTTTACATAAGTAAATATAGAATAATAAAAGAGCCCATGCTTAGTGTGCGGCTATCGAGTTATTTTTCAAACTGTTCTTTATTTAATATCATTTATACAAATTATATAACTTGAAAGTATTCCAGGTAGAAACACGACCCTGGTTATTCCGTGAAAGAGCCTTACTTTGGTATCTTACGCTAAAGGGGTTCTGAAAAGATGATGACAATCAGTTTCTAAGCCAAAACACCTCTTTTCTACTCCTCTTTCCTACTCTAACTTACAAAATAGTCCAGTCCAGTACCCGAAATCTCTTTACTTTTCCCTTCACCGGGGCAGACTCACTATACTATACAGTACAGACTCTCCCTACCCCACCCACCCACGACTTACCAGCATTGATGGATGTCAACAGGGAACCAAACACAACTGCTGAAATGAACGCAGCAGCAATGAGATCTGTACGGAGTCCAAACCAGTTGTTCAATGACAGCGAAACAAACCAGCACTGTGTCAGGCTATCTTGGTTTCTAGAGTACAAAAAGAACACCCTTAAATTGAAGTGATTGAGGGACAAAGTGTAAGACTGTTTTGCGGTCTCGTGTATTTCTAATTTGCAGTTTTTTGCCAAACGGCAGATTCCAAGCTTTTATTGTCACAGGACTGTCTTTGCTGGTATGCCACCACTTTCAGATTGTTCATGTTATACAACATCAGGGCCGGCGGAGCAGCTAATTTCCCTTTCGTTGATGGTCGATGCCATTTATAACTGTCGATGCCATTTTCAACAACAGTTGATGCCATTTGTAATACATATATACAGCAAAAATATCCGAATGGCAATGAATCGATTTATTGGCGTAGTATACAGGACTAGAATGCAAGTAGTCACGGGTTCAAAACACGTTAATTTTCGGCTTATGTTTTCCTTTATTTTTTTTTCTTATTCAGGGTTAATTTTGGTTGGATTAGGGTTAGGGTTATTGTATTGCTGTTGTCTTTTTCATAAAAACGACAACAGATTTTTGTTTGAAATGGCATCGACTGTTACAGATGGCAAACCTTACGGCAAAAAACATACCATATCAACCACTGTTGATCAAAACCCATATTCACATTACTCGCCAACGCAGAAAAAAAGTTTTTATTCAAAACTAGTCTTCCAATGTTACAAATGGTATCTACCGTTTGCGAAAGGGAAAATTGCAGCGGACTAGGGGGGCATACCCCCCATCCACCTCCTCGAATTTTCAAATTAACGAATAAAGCAAGTCTATAAAGTTCTTTCGATGTGAGCAGAACACAACATTTGCTCAGGTTGTAGGAAATGGCGTTTTACAGAGCACAATTATGTCCCGAATCCCCCTTAAAGGTTTGTTACCTCAGCGTTCGCAAAATCACTCAATAATACTTCCCCGTCCCACCCCTCCACCCACCAAAAAAATACGCATGCATTGCTGTGCCGGCCCTTGACATAGCATGAGCGACATTTTAGTCCCTGACTCGAAACAAGAAGAGATAAAAGAAAACGGATACAAACTGTAAACGCTCACCTGAAAAAATCGGCCATAAACTTTTCTTGCGCACAACCAGCCCTGATTTGCACCACTCCTTGTAATGTGTCTGCCATATGAATCAACTGTCGCTTTAGGCTCAACACCTGCAGATGACCGACTCCCCGTGCTGTCCTGAAGTACTGATGCCAGAAATATAGACACAATGCAACCGCGGGCAATGCCGCTAAAATGATCCACTTATTTGCCACAGATGGGACAGCAAAGCTCAGAAACACCTGAACAAATAGCGTTAACAAATTTAGCACGTTTTCTGGAAAAAAGTTGTCAACGTCTACCACGTTGCTGCAAAAATGACTCCAAATCCTTTCAGAGGTATTCATCTCGAGGAACTCGATGGGAGCCTTAAGAACTGCGGCAGTCATTCTGTTGTAAATCCTGGTAGCTGATGCGGTGACAGTTTGGAGAAGGAGTAATGTCGCCAAGAACACAAGAGCCATGGCTCCGATTGACAGACTAATAAACACTAAGACTTTGAACCTCTGCTCGTCATCGCCTGCCCAAGAGACACTCATCCAGCCTGACAGCCACCAGTCAATCATGAGATGAGCCCCTTGGGAGAATTGTTGTGTTTTAGTAAACTGAAACATTAGTTGATGCTGATCAAAAGGGAGAAGAGGAAATGGAAGAGATAAAAAATGGAAGACAAGAACGATGGCAAATTTAGTATTCTTTCCGAGTGTAACACATCACAGAATACGTCATCGCCATTATTTCCACGTTTAGTTTATTAACAACAACAGCAAACTTGTCTGATGTATCACAGCTCATACACTGGACATCAAACTTGCTTAAGTCTTTCAAGTGAACATGTCTTCAGAAATGTTTTTGTCCATAGTCAACACTGACTGGCTTTGATCCGCAAATTATACAGTTCCAAAGTCCACACCACATGGTTTTAATGTAGACTGTGTAAAAACTATTTAGTGTGGACTTTGGACGTAAACAGTTTCTGTAGACCGGTAGATTTTCTGGATAAAAAACATTTTCTGAAGGCCTGTGGACTGACACTGGGTTGAAGGGACTATGTATGGCTTATGTATGAGCTGTGGCACAAAACTTAATACTCCGTTGTTCCTAGGTAAATATGTGACTGGAGACAATTATGATAACATATTTTGTGATGTGGGACACAAAGAAACAGCTAAGTGTAGGCTGGGTGGTGTTAAAGGATAATAGCAAGGAGAGGACCTGTATAAAAGTAAGAAAAAGCAATAAGAAGAATTCTTACTAACAGAATGACTTAAAGACAATTTTGTTTGTATTACCTGCGGCTGTATCTTTCTATAAACCTAAACTAGCAAATGACTATTATGTTATCATTGCATCTCGGAACTGTACAGTTTGGATTTCGTAAAACAAAACGGCTTTTGGGAACATATTACCAATTTAAGAAAAAGGACTTTAGATCACAGAGAACAACTTCAAAAACTGGTTGCAACGGTAGCAAGACACACCATTAACATACCCTAACAAAACTAAACATTTTTTCATATAATTGTATGAAATGTCGTCAAATTTGAGCCTTTAACTTCGAACCGTTCAGAAGTTATGACATGAAAACAATGATGGGGTGGAGCAGAGAAGCCCCAATCCAAATAGGATTTAGAAAAACTTACCCAAGGCCAGCACTACAAATATGGTCAGCGGCATTAGCAGCGGGAGCGGAAATGCTGCCTTATAACACTTCCAGTAGGTTGTCCATGTGGCCTTCTCAAGGTCAGCTTCCTCAGCCACCGAACTGACGTCACTGCCATGTGTTTGTACCACGCCCAGCTCGCAGCTTTCCTTCTTTGTCTGAATACTTTCAGATCCTGTTTGCTGCGTCCTTTCAGCCAAGTCCTCCAGAGTTGAGCCAAGGACACCGCGTACCAAATCTGATGTCACCACCTCTGAAAATGTACCCTGTTTCACAATTCGTCCATTGCTCATGGCTATCACGTGATCAACTTGCTGAAGATTTTGAAGCTGTCGAGTAACGACAATGAGCATGCGTTTGTTTAGAAATCCGTTAATGACTCTTTTTAGTATGCGATCTCTCATGCTGCCCTCAACTGTGCTTAATGAATCATCGATTAGGTAAATGTCAGCTTCAGCGTATATTGCTCGTGCTAAGTCAATCCGTGACCGCTGACAAAAGTTCAGTCTGACATCATGTTCTCCAACAATTGTCAGATCGCCGTCCGTCAAAAAATTGAAATCCCGTTGTAGCTCACATGCTTCAATGACTTCCTCGTACCTTTCTTGATTAAAATTGTTGTTGAAAACAATGTTTTCGCGAACTGATCCAGAAAATATCCAGGGAATCTGAGACACATAGGCTATTTGGCCTTGATGTGAAACAACCCCCGACTGTATTGGGAGCTCGTGTAAGATGGCACAGAGCAACGACGATTTTCCGCTTCCTTCAGGTCCCACGATGGCACAAACACCGCTCCCACGCATTGTGAAACAAATATCCGATAGTATTGGAGTGAGTTCATTCCACCAACATGAAACGTCTTGTAAAAGTACAAATATTTGATCAGAAGAGTCCTCCTTTTTCACCACGGACCTAGCATTTTTTACATCATCGCGAGTGTTTTGTGGTGATTTTCGATTATAGTTTAGTGTACCTTCGCTGAAAGGCAAACATCCTTTTTTCAGTAAGAAAGCTTCGATTCTTTTAAGTGAAGCCCAACACTCAGCAGCTTGTTTTATTCCTGGTCCAAGACATTGATTCACTGCGGATTTTATCACCAAGATAGATGAACCAATAAAAAAGATAACAAAGGGAGTAAGAGTGTGAAGGGTGAATATCATGCTGAGAAGGATGGCGGGTTGTAATAACATACGTTCCAGGGTTGTCGTAGCAGCTATGAGACAGTTCCTCAGGAACAGCAACTTTGTTTCCTGTCTGGTGTGACAAAAACAGTAGCAAGATCATTAATTAAGGCCTCTTTCACTGACATCATGCCATAACCAAAATTAAATCTGTCGACCAGGGCCGTAGCTAGATCCAAAAGTTAGAGAGGGAATTTGCCCTCCCTACCTGACGCTAGTTATGGCCCCACTTTATATCACTACATTCTACTGAAAAAATATTCTTTAAAATCAACTTCCGGTCCAAAATTTAGGGGGGGGGGGGGCATTTGCCCTCCCTGCCTGACGCTAGCTACGGCCCTGTCGACTATTATTTACGTTAAGCGTAGAGTGCTCTACAGCGTACCTCTATGCTAGAGCTGGATAAAAATCGTTAAGATCGGGTGATAGTTTACTCTAACTCGAGTTTCTGGGCTTTCGCCCGTCGTCAGAGAGTTAATTATTTAGTATGTTACAATATCAACGGAGGTTTGGATAACTATCCATCTACCATGCTGATGCTGAATTGAATGTCAAAAAGGTAAAGCAACTTTCTTTAACGAGGGTAACACATGACAATAATTAACTAATATCAGGCTTGTGGCCCTCAGTGTGCACTTTAAATACAAAAAGCAGCACTAAACTCTTGTAGTACCTTCTCATATCCCTCAAAAAACCCGAGTAAGCGTCCTCCCAAGCGCACATCTTTACACTGCGGATTCCTTCCAGCAGTTCACGTACGAGTGACATTCTGGAGTAAGCAACGGCTTTTGCCTTCGTGATAATGGTAGCTTTCAATCGTCCAAAACAAGCTTGTGACAGCAGAATTACACAAACCGCGGTAAAACCATTGACAGTTGGCCAGTCGGCAAACCGAGCAAGGAAGGTAAACACCAGGACAAGCTCGATTGGCGCCAGCAGGATGTTGGGAAGATTTGAAAGAAGAAACTGGAACTTCTGAATGTCGTTAGCTACAAGGTTGCATACCTAAGTAACAAATAAAAAAGGCATTTAATGTCCTACTAGCATATCAACTAATATCTATGTTCATGTCTATGTGTTTATACAGCTACTTTGAAGTATGTTGACCTGTGAAAAACGAAATAAACCGATTGCTGAATTGATGTTATCTAATTTATTAAATTTACCTAGTTTTATGTTTTGCTGGTTTCATTTGCTTCCTGTAGAAATTATTAAGTGGTATGCAGCACAGAATAATGGCTCTCATACTTTCGTGCTTAGTATTGTCTTTTCCGGCTGACATCAACCGTTTTCAGTCTTTGAAACTGTGAGTTGTAAACACAATAGCAATAACTAAATTTTCCCCCTGCACTACGTTTTTCCTTCCTTTTACAAATACTAACCAGCTTTGCTTTCTTCTTTTCCCTCTTTTTTTCTTTTCAGCTTTTCTAATTCCTTTTTTCTTATCTTCTTTTTTATTCTGTTTGTCTTACCCTCTTCTTCTTATCCGGTTTTCCCCTAGCTGTTTTTCTATCTTCTTTTTCTTATTCTGTTTTTGTTATCTTCGTTTCCTTATCCTCTTTTTTTTATCCGCTTTTATTTGCCCTCTTTTTCTTATCTTCTTTTTCTTGTCAACTTTTTCTTATCTTCTTTTTTCTTCTTTTTCTCGTCTTTTTTTTTCTTTTTTTCCTTATCCTCCTTTCTATTCTTTTTTTTCTCATCTTTTTTTATCCTTTTTTCCTTATCCTTCTTTTTATCCTTCTTTTTCTCATCCCTATTTTTGTTTCTACATTTACCGGTGATTAAAAAACCATGTAGTTTGCCACCAATAAATTTCATATTTCTCTATTAGTCTTTTTATCTACATCAATACTAGTCTACGTAACACAGTCGCAGTACAAAAACAGCAGATAATAGACCACTTTCATAATATGCCTCAGTGGCCATGAACAAAAACATCGAGTCGAGGCCAGTAGGGCCAAAATATAGCAAATGTATGAAAACTGGAAGCTTGACCTCCACTTGAAGTTATTGTTTATGGTCACTTGAGAAAACTATGAAAGTGGTGTACAAAAATCCAAGAAATCAAGATAAGAGGTTACACACCTGGCTTACACAAAGCGAGTTCATGCTCCCAACATTGCCTGGTAGAAGGAGAGCCTACAAGATACAAAAACAATCTTTCTACATGCTTCTGCAGTATTCTTATTTGGAGAAAGAAGCGGAGAGACCAGACAGGGGTGGGGAGGAGAAAATTTGTGTACAGCAAATTACATGTGACGTCAACATGAAGATACAATCTGAATGTCGCGTACAACGAACATATTGTATCCCTCGTGAAATCTTAAAGAAAGATCTACGGCTTTTCTTTCCTTGCCTTTATTTAGCAGCGAGATATTTGGATCATAGTTCCCCGAGTTTGTGTTTGTCTATGTACCCTCTATTTTATACAATAACAAAATTTATAAAAATATCAAAGCTCAAAATTGCCGATATTTTAAGAACAAGTTAAGACCACCCTAAGGGTCAGGTAGTTCAGAACTACAGAAATGGTAAAATAAACTTTAAAAATAATACAAGAACTGGAGTGGCGGCGGAATATGCTAAAGAAACTAGAAATATTGAGCATAAATCAAATATAACAATCTGGGCCCGGTTGTTCAAAGCCCGATTAGCGCAACCACGAAGTCATCCAAACTGGTGACGCAAGTGAAGCAAGCGACACAAGTAAAGAGGATTTGCACGCGTGATGTCACTGTCTTAGGTTTGCATCTGCACTTCACTGAGCAAAAGCTAACGCAAACGCAAGTCGTGCGCAAGAAAAAGAAGACTTTCGTTTTTTTGTGTCTTTGTCATTTTGATTCACACTGATTTTTCTTGCACTTGCACCTGCGTCTGCGCTGGTGTTCTAATGATAGATAAGGTTTTAATCTCAGCCTGAGGTATGGTCTTAACGTGTTCTTGTTTTAGGTTTATGTGACGGAAGCGCAGACGCAAGTACGAAAACAAGTGTGAATTGAGTTGACGAAAACCAAAGAAAAAAAGAAAATTTCTTCTGTCTTGGGCACGCTTTACCCTTGCGCTTGCGTCACGAATTTTCTGGTGTGAATCAAAGTGACGCAGGTACAGACGCAACTGTAAAAACAGAAACAATCCGCTTTGCTTTCGCCGCTTCCATTCTTTATTTCAACAAGCTTTGCTTTTATAAAGGTCTTCAGCTTCAAAGTTCCTACTAAGAAGAAGCAAAGTTGCGTGCTGAGCAACAATTGTAACACCTTTTCGTTTTGGAACAGAATTTGCATGCAAAACATTCTTAATAAAGATATAAAAAAAATTTAAAAGTACACTGTCAAAATCTTGATTTCAATCTCTGGACTATTGCATAATTAATTTTGTTTAGATGTCCTCCCCCCCCCCTCCCCCACTGAGTTGGATTTTGCGTTATGAATACTTGCTTTGGGAAGACTGTTTGTTCAGCATAAAGCAGACGGAGGTTTATTCGGTAACTTACAGCTCTTGTTATCTGTATCAGAAAGGCTACGTGATATCATATTAAAAGGAGTAGACTAAACTGTTTTGCCAAACTTGAGTATTTGGCCTGCAGAAAAAAGAGTTGCAAAATGTAACTGTATATGTCACGTTAGTAAGCACAACTTCAAGATTGAACAACTATTAGTACCAAACAGATTTCAAAGTTTAAGTTAATTCTGAAAACTTCTCCCAAATACCTTTTTGTAAACCAGTCCGGTGAGGGCCACTCTCCATCTGATCCCAATCACTTCCGCCATAAACTTGTAATGGCGGAACACAAGAGCTGAAACAAACACGCATGCGCAGATACCTAATCCAAAGACGTAAGGCCAAAATGTGTCCTTCAGTGAATCATCCATCACCGCACGCAGCAAGAAATGAAGAAAAACTGGCACCATCACGAGAGAGCCTGATCGTATCGAAGCAAGAATGAAGATCGAAATACATTCGTACAAATTCGTAATTCTAAACAAAGCATTCAGCAAGCAGGGAGTTTGGTTTTGGCCAGAATTTTGCTGCTCGTCCAAGTCTTTTTCAGTTTCTTTGTTGCAAACTTGCGATGACTTTTCGTCGACCGTTGGCAACTGATGTTGGTCCCAACAAAGTTCCTGTTCCCATGCCTTGCCAAGCTTTTCACAAAGCTCTTGTGACTCGTCTCCCGACAAAACAGGGTAGAGATCGACGTTTGCCAACTGTTGTCTTTTCCCGTCGCTAATCAAGGAGTTTAGCCATTGAAAGAACAACAGCGACAAACATCCTGCTTTTTTCTTGGGGTTTCCTTGTCTGGTGTCACTGCTTTCGACCTTATCGTACGAATATCCCATGTTTGTGCCATCTAATGCATACCCTAAAACAAGAAACATTTACACATACTCCGCATTAGTTAAAATTTTGACGATTTTAGACACATTATGGACACTCCAACAGGCAATTGAGTTAGAGTCAGACAAGTTGAGAGGTAGACGTTTGAGCAACATTTGCTTGTTTTGAAAGAAAGAAACATTCGGCATGTTTGTTTGGACTAACAAAAGTCCAAACATTTAGTGGCCTGATTGAATTGAAGAAAAGGCAAATTTCAATTTCAATTTTATTTCTCTTATTACAGATATACATGAGTAAATAAACTCCTCAGTTCTTAGTTCTTACTTTATTACTCTTCTAAATAGCTGGTGGCTAATACTACAGGGCCGTAGCAAGTCTTGGAAAACTGGGGGGGGGGGGGGGGGGGGGGGGCACCCCC
>JAOBYE010611075.1:11851-29804 GCA_025403585.1 Parazoanthus swiftii
ATAAGACTAGAGCAGGCAAAACAAGATAAGACAAGACCTTACTGGACCAGACCAGAACAGACCAGCCCAGATTAGATTAGATTAGGTCATGCAGATCAGACCAGACAACACAGGACCAGATAAGACTAGAGCAGGCAAAACAAGATAAGACAAGACCTTACTGGACCAGACCAGAACAGACCAGCCCAGATTAGATCAGATAAGACAAGGTATAACAAGACATCAGAGGACTAGACAAGACCTGAAAAAAAAACATAATAAGAGAAGACATTACATGACAAGCCAAAAAAGACTAGGCAAGGTTCGACCATGCACCGCAACAACTCCTCTATCAAGGACATCATTGTTTACCTGTTCATCAGCAGAGAGTGAAACAGTCAGCGATTTGCCTTGAAATGTATCAGACACGTGTTTGGGCAGGTTTTCACCTGGCACTTTAGACAAAGCTAAGATCTCACTTATCGATGAACCATCTTCAGTCTATAATAACAAGACAAAGTTTGATGCTTTAGTGATTGATTGACTGAATCTGCAAGTTCGTTCTATAAGCACACCAGTCTTTTAATACAGTCTCGGCCCCCTCCATTTATTGACTAGTTTGAAAACATTTCATGCCAAAAACAATGAAAAAAGTCTTTAATGGGCACACATGTCTTTTTCTGCCCCCCCATCCTCCTCCCTCCAGAATTATGGGTCCCCTCCCCCCATGGAATTTCTGGAAGCATTCCAAAGTGATGCTGGAGATATATTATAGGTTTGTGCACAATTTTTTTTTCTAAAAATCATGACTTTTTTGCAACTTTTCAAAAATATTCTGTAAACCTTACTCAGTTTAACATTGATTGAATAAGATCCCACAGCAGGTTGGTAGATCATTTCACTTTTAATGATTTAACCAGGGCTGTTAACTGAGAACTAGGTATGTACAACAACAACAACAACAACAACAACAACAACAACAACAACAACAACAACAATAGTTTATTCAGATCCTCAGTTTACGTACAGATAAAGAAAAGAATTGTATGTGTGGATAACGTATTTAGATAGGAGATAGGCTTTATTGTATTGACTGAACAACAGTGGATAAATGTGTCAGGGACGAAGTTTGATATTTCCATATCGACCAAACATTAATTTGAAGCTAATAAGTATTTTCATATGCCCTTTTTCTCCTTCAAAACTCAACAATAACACAGTACAAGCAGAAATTCATAATTTCACACATGATTACTGGAGTTTATTGGTCATTAACAATAACCCATAATTCCTGTGGGCATTACAGGGGATGTAGACTGCTCAAGAACCAATCAGAACCTGTGAAGTATCTTTGCCATAATATAAATATCTATATATTTTAACTTATGTGGCTTTTTCAACAGTTATGTGATGTAATGGTTAGTGTTTACAGTTGTATTTGGTATTTAGTCTTGCCATGACTAAGTCATTTCACTGGCCTGTCATCTACAACAAAATTGGATTACCGGTATGGTACTTAACTGCAGTGTTTGAGAAAGTAAAGATGGGAACAGTTAACTGATTTATGTCTGCTGTGTTTTTCAGGATTTTGATAGTCTCTTTTAGAAAATTCTTAACCTAAACTTTCAAAAATGACCCAAAAATTAACAGTGGATTCTTTTTAGTTTAAGTTAGTATTCAAAGCTTTCTAAAGTACAGGTGGCACATGATGCAAACAACTCAAAGATCTATAAGTTCTAGTAAAAATTAGTAATGACCAGTAACTATTAAAAACATTTTCTCGACTTTCTGTTGGTGCTTAAACTAAAAGAACAACAGAACAGTATCAAACCTCATGGACTGCGTATGCAGCAAGCCTTCCTGGGACATCAAACTTGTCCTCTGCAAGACATTTCAACAGGACAAAGAATAGTACTAATATCATAGATAACAGAAAAAAACTGAAATCTCCCATCAGTGACAAGATCTGCTTAGCAACATGTTGGCTTTGCAGACTTAAAAACATTGTTTGTGTTTGTATGACCCCGCTACAGTAAACCCAACCAAAAACTTAGTTATTATTTTTTAAATTTAAAGGAATGTTTCTATTTGCATATATATAAATTGTACAACAATATTTCTAGTTATTATATTATAATTCTAATAATAATAATAATACTAATTATTATTATAATAATAATAATAATAACAATAACAATAATAATTATTATTATTATAATAATTATTATTATTGTTATTATTATTATTATTATTGTTATTATTATTATTATTATTATTATTATTATTATACCCAAAATGTCCAAGGGACAAGACATTATTATGCAATATTTAAGGTAGAAGATTATCATCTTATGATACTCCAATGAAGCAAACTTCCACAAAAAAACTTCCAAGACTTCAATATGTTGGGATTAACAGGTTTGGGTTTGCAGACAATGACTTGTCTTGAAATCATTTTGTACATTTTTCTACTATTAAAAAAGCTTAATTACATGTTTTTTATTTTTATATAAAGATATGGGGAATGCAATCACATTAAAAAACCAAAACTAAACTAAACTAAACTTATTTTTAACATCGTTATGCTGGGAGTGGTGGCCCATTCTCCCAAGCCAGTGGCTTATGTTTAATCACTCGACGGCACAGATATTGGCGTGAAAGTCGATTTTGTGGAGGGAGGAAAACTGGAGAACCCAGAGAAAAACCCTCAGAGTCAGAAGGAGATCAACAAATCTCAGCCCACATGCGAAGCCCAGGGTTTGATCCCGGGTCCACAGAGGTGGGAGGCACAAGCGCCAACCACTTGGCCATCCTGACTCCCACATATGCTCACATATGTGAGCACACTTCTGCTTGCAAGTACCCCTTATGGGCATAAGGATTCCCAACACCAGCTGAATTGTGTAATATTCAGCACACCTGCCTCTTTTTCAGGAAGGGGCCTAAGGGTTACAGAAGTCCAAACTGGGCTCTTCACTAAAGTCAACACAATACTGTGAAAATATCACTCGTCAATCATTCCTTCACTCAATCAATACAAAGAGAGATGAACATTCCTCACCAGTGGTTACTCCTTCGACTGTGATCAATACATTTGCCTTTGGTCGTCTGAAGATGTTTCCAGCCAGCAGCCCAGACCAGGTGATCTCCTGAACGGGAACAGTAGAAAATACTGTCATACTCACTTGAACAGGAGATTGACCAAGTAAAGAATGGTCCAAATTGAAACTACTCACAGAAAGTATCAAGATAGTTATGATAACAGTTAATAAACAATTGAACCTGAAAGGTTACTCATAAAGAAGGTGAGGAGATGATGTAAACAATGATTCTGACTTTCTTTGTCGAGATAGAACTTGGAAACAATAGCCTTGAGATCGCTAAAAAACAATACCCTAGGTAGAATTCTGAGAGTAATCATCTGAATTTGTAAGTTATGAATGCCAGCTCGACAAATGTAATTAATCAAGTGTATAATCAATACACAAACTTGATTCTGTCTCCTTAGCTGTGTCAAGGGCAGTTCTCAATGATTTCACAGTGAGTATTACCTCAATTACGGAATTTATGAAGCATAACTAACCAGTCGAGGATTAACCCAAAGGAAACATGAAACAAAAATATCCAAAAATTTGAGCTTTAAAAATTTCAAACTCCATGGAAAATACACAAATTGTGAATCAGTCTCAGATTGGTTTGTTCAAGATTGCATGGCCATGGCAAACCGAGCAATAAGCCACTTTCTCAATCACGGCAGAGCAACTTTAGTGCTTCATTTGGCGGGCCACACGTATTGGAAACATGGCATATAGTGTTAAGAAAGAAACAAGATCAATTGTTTTCGAAAGAAAGCAAAATATAAAACCTTAAATATGTCACAGAACGATGTAAACAGGGGTCGTGACCACTGGCAAAACCGTTACTTTGCTCTGCTCATGGTTGAGAAAGTGGCTTATACATTTAGTTGGAAAGACTTTGACTGAACATAATGGAATTAGACTCACCTTCAAGGAGGAGAAACCAAGAGTCAAGGCAGCAATATTTGATATTTCATCAATTGGAACTGCACCAGCATTTGGCAAAAAGGTTACATAGTTTGGTGCATGAGAAATAATCAGCCTGGAGGCCTGGGACACCTGAAGTCAACACAACAATGTACAAACAAATAAACTTCATCTTCTACATGATGAGAATCTGAAAGTTGTGTAAGAGATAACGCACTAGTACCTCACTGCTTTTTTGCGGACTGAGAGCTTTTTCAACCCCTGATTAAGGTTAAACTAATTTCAATTGATTGAAGTTTCCCCAAACTCAATGAAACTAAATGAATGATTGCATTTCCACTCATCAAGTTCAAATACCAAATGTTCAGTTGGATAAGCCAGGTGAATTGCAAAAGGTTTGTAAATATATACTCAATGCTTCAATTTTTAGAACACACATGCCCATTTGACAAATATCACATAAAAACAACACAGTCTTATGAGGGAACGAGATGATTACTTGGTATCCAGTGAAGTTGCCCCACTTTTCAAAAGTGAAGTTGCCCCACTTTCGTGGTGAAGTCACCCCACACTTCAAAATCTGTATTTTATAAGCGAATAACACGTTGAAATCATCAACGATACAGTTTTTAGTGTATGAATGATAAATATATTCGTAACTTGATGTTCATGGCATTTTCACATGCTTAACTAAGTTTTGTCTCAACAGCGAATTAAATGAAGTTTCCCGATTTCGTGGTGAAGTCGCCCCACACTGTATTCTTTTAACGAATAAAACGTTTCAAAGATATAGCTTTTTAGCGAATGAATGATAATATTATTTGTAACTATATATTCATGCCATTTTAACAGGTCTAACTGAGTTTTGCTTCAACAGAGAATTAAGTGAAGTTTCCCCATCGACGACGAGTTTGGTCGCCAAACTTAGCTGTTGAAGTGATATATTACCCGTGGAGTTTGTCTTCATCACATTATCAACATGTTTATTTCACTTTTGTAGCGATGTTATGTTTGAATGTAGCGAATAATTCAAATTACCTCTTCTAGTGTTAGTCATTCTATGTTTTTTCATGTCTTATCTTGCTTCCACGTTGTGATAATTAACATGATAATTAACAGAGAATTAAGTGAAGTTTCCCCATCGACGACGAGTTTGGTTGCCAAACTTAGCTGTTGAAGTGATATATTACCCGTGGAGTTTGTCTTCATCACATTATCAACATGTTTATTTCACTTTTGTAGCGATGTTATGTTTGAATGTAGCGAATAATTCAAATTACCTCTTCTAGTGTTAGTCATTCTATGTTTTTTCATGTCTTATCTTGCTTCCACGTTGTGATAATTAACATGTCTTTCACAGTCACGGTCCGTGGAAACGAGCGCGTGTGGGTATTCACTTAATACACGTGATATATTTAGTAACAGACCTATCGTCTTTCTCACAATTTTAAACGACCAGTAATGTTTTTCGGTTCATTATTACTAAAAGAGTTACATTGTTTATAACATGTGCGTATTTCTTCATCTTTGGATACGACATAATTATTCGTAAAGAGGAGACTTCACTTCAGGGAACTTCACTGTGGAAACAAAACTTATAGATAGAGTTAGGAAGACTAAAAGATAGACAAATGTAGAATATTCGCTAATAAAATACAGTGTGAGACGACTTCACCACAAAAGTGGGGCGACTTCACTTTTGAAAAGTGGGGCGACTTCACTGTGGGGCGACTTCACTGGCATTCGATTATTTTTTTAATACTCAGGTCGAAACAAAACGACTTTGGACTGCGAACGAAACTACCGAATTCCCCAACACAGCCATGCAGCTCTCAGTCTGATATGAAGGATGAATAAGTAAGGTTTACCAGGTAAGAAGAGTGATTCTCAGTTCTATCCACACAGTGAATTAATTTTACATCTTATCCATCTTCGACATCCCAACAGAATAACCAAATAAAGTAACAATTTTGAGTTAAACCCGCGTTGTCTATAGTGACAGCACCAGGCTTTCGTTACCAGCTGACCTCACCTTTCCTGTGTCTTTGATAACAAATTTGTTCGTCTGGCACTCAACTAGTTGATAAAAACCTGTACAATATGAAACCACAAAGACAATTAAGGTAACATGTTCCAGCAAAAATACCATAAACTAAAACCAACGATAGAAATAAGAATCGATGGCGCATTTCTACCGAACTGAGCGAAAATCAACAAACCGTTTTCGTGGATTTACACTGCATAGAGCATGAATATTCGTCAAAAGAAATGATTTTAAATTAATAAAAAGTAAATAGTGCGGCACGTACCAAGTATCATCAACAAAAAGGCAAGAAAACTTGAAGATAAAGAAGCCGTTCCAACACTCCCGACCGCCATCTTGAGATTCTTCCTGATCCCATGACCTGTTCTGCTGAGCATCGTGACTGCGGGCTCTGATTAAAGTTTTTGGGTCAAACTGGAAATCTGCAATAATACACCGAAATATCGAAAACATTTACTATCGAAAATTTCATTCTTTGGGGACTGTCATTGGTTTTTAAAATTCTCCTTTCAAAACTTATGCAATAAAGATCTCGTATATTCTGATTCATTCCAATTAAAAAAAAATTATGGTTGAGTGAGCGTGACGTCATATCAAGAGCAAGACGTGAGGAGTCTGAGTTCAAGTCTTTGTTGTCGAGCTTGTTAGTTGCAGTCGCAGAACGTCGAATCTTGTACGTTTCGAAGGCCGACTGTGATCCAAATGTTGCCATGGCTGACTGTGTCGATCGAAACATTTGGGAAGTCGTAAAAGCCCGAAGCAGTATTGATTATGAGCTTTCGGGAACACAGAACGAAACATCGTAAGATCGCAACCACCGTATTTTGTGTGGATTTCATTTTCCAACCTCGTGTACGTTCAGATCAGGTCGATGTCGCTTACGGCAATATTCTGTGTCTTTCTTCTTTGAAGGATGGAGAGTAAAATCGAGAAAGGAAGTTTGGAAACAAGCCAAGACGAACACGGAACTTCTGTTAAACAGAAGGTAAAGTAGAATCTTCGCAAATTTAAAGAAAATGAATGAAAGTGGAATTATTCATTTCCTCTCTACCAAACCTGGATACTCTGTCAATTGTGGCTTCCCGCCCACAGTCTGATCAAACGACAACTCGAATCTCTAGTTGTTCGCTTTTGATTTACTAAGAGTTTATCTTTCACTGAGCAGGCAAGTGGCTCGCCAAGGTTTAAAGTAGGAAAGTTTTCTGTTTTAGCTGTGTGAAAGACGATGCTCGCCCAGGTTTCGAAGTTCACCGCAACTTCGTTTTGCATTAGTGGCGTTAGCAGACAGGGTGCTGGAACATGACTTCGCGTGGGTCGTCATTGCTTAGCGTACTTCAGACACTCGGCAATTGAAATCTCTTCATTTACATTTCTAAATCATCTCATATAAACCTAAAGCTGTGATCTCTGAAGCTTCTCGCCGGTACATTTCAGGCGCAAATTGGCTACTTACCTATCTAATAGATTTCGAAATAAGTAACAAATATACGCTCTGCAAGGAAACGGAGTCGACTTCCCCCTTTTGGATGCTTTCCACTGCGTTCTCAATTTCCATACATTAGTAACCCCGTGACCCCTGTTTCGCTGGCTTTTTAACAGTCACAATTCCGGCTATGCCTGTTTGAACGTGGACCGCTTCACGATCAATGACCAAGTTAAGGGAAGGGTGTTTGGTGGGAATCATAGTATGGGCTAGCTATAGCAGTAAGCACGCCAGAGATCTATCTGCCTATGCCTAGCGGAGTATGGTTCGTCACGCGGTCAAATGCAGATTAGTTGTAAAAGTTTGACGCTATGAATATTTAGTGCAGTAAGAAAATACAGTAACTCGGGATTTATTCTCAAAGATGGCGTTGTATTGTTTATATACTGTGACGTGATTTGACCGTCGTCGCGGTTCTGACTTATCGTAGTGGCCGCCATCTTGTGACCAGTTCGCCATCTCGTGTGAGTCGCTTTGCTTGACCGTACGTATCGCTCGGCAATTCGTGAACAGAAGAAGTTAGAGTATTTGTGGTAAATCCTGTGATTTAGCAGAGAGCAAGGTACGACTTATTGGGTGGTTGTTGTCGATAGAGTTTCCGTTTTAGTGTTGGAACTTGGTTGTGGTGCTTTGCCTTTGCTAAACTAGTTGCCGTTAGCTAGTGGCATAAGGAGATCGTGGTACATACGAAGTGGACTTTGGCTGAGGTCGCGAACGGCAAGTTATTCTCAGAACAGATTCAGCTATCTTTCAACCAAGAACTGTGAGTCGGCTGAGTGTCAAAGATACATAACGTTAGCCACAAGTGTTCGGACGTAGGCCAGGCATAAAACTTTGACTGAAACTTTAGGCCTTTCGCCCTCGGTCGTGTTTACAAGTAGAGCGAGTCCCAAAAGCTTGTTCACTTTAAGTCTTTCTGCTAGTAGAATAGATAAACATGGTAAAAGCGTGTGAAGGAAGTTTTCACTATGCCAATAACACGGCCCTGCCCCAACCAGAGCCCAAACGCTTTTCTAACTAAACTATCGGACGAGATCAGCTGACAGAAAGTCTTGAGAAAAGAAGGAGTGTCTTACTACTAGTAAGAACCGTCGGTTTTCCGTCATAGCTACTGGTCAACCTGGGAATTTATTTCTGCTAAACGTTAAAGCTACTCAATAAGCTATCCTTCAAAGTTCAGTTTTGTCACTTCGTGGTCGATTAGTGGCCGTCTTTGTGTGTCAGTAACTGAAATTGTTTTGGAAGTCTGACGGACTTAGCTTACACAAAGAATGAGATAGTAAGTGGAGTGTGCTGTTTATACATTGTTGTATGAGATGTTGTGATAGTGCGTTAAGGAGAAATGTGTACTGATGTATGCCAGTTTGTGTGTGTGTCACTGTGTGTGTTGTGAAAGCAGGTGCGACTTTGTGATAAATGGTCGATGTGCATGAGTTTGATAACGTGTGTCAGTTGTTTGTTTCTTTCAGTAAAGCCTGTAATTTAAAAGGTACATCAATAGTAAATGTTTGTCGGCATGTATTATGATTCCAGTGAAGATGATGTGTTTCATATAAATGCTTTTGTATATGTATGTTTTTGTGTACACATTAATTCATATACCTTCAAATTCCCATTATAAGCCCCCAGCATAAGTCCACCACCATACAAACCCGAAAAAACACCAAATACAAAGTCCCACGGCTATAACTCGCCTCCCTTGCCCCTACCCCCACGGATTAAAACTGTACACATACAACTTATAGTATAATGTTGCAGAAATAAAAAGCAAAACAGTATAAAGTGAACATCTGTATAAACTTCAAAATTTGTACAATTTCATAATTGATTCAGACTCCTTTTGTATCCCTTCTTTCGCTGTGCACCATCGTCATCAAAGGAAATTGTTTCTGTTGCGTTAGTATTACGTTTTGAAGCTTGCTATATTTGGAATGCATAGCCAGTTAACGGAACTGCCGGGAATCCTCGGTAATGTCAAAGTTTTGTGGTAGACTGTAATGATGTATAGAGGGTAGTTCGATAGTTTCATATATATAATCAGAGGATTTGATAGCTAAGTCCGAAACGTTCTATTTTAGCCTGGTTACAAGTCCTCCAACCCCCCCCCCCGGATTTTAAGCCCGTGTTTGCTGTTAGCCGAGCATTACCGTGTGCTTTTAGGTGTGATATACATTTCCGTGTTTTTGTGCTTAGAAGTGTGTACAAGGTGTGCATGACGATAGAATTATTATGTGTATAATCTGTTTCCAACTTGCTTCTACGATTGTAGAACATTGTTGGTTGCGTGAATCAACTGATGTAGTGGACGATCGTTCCAAAGTTCACTTTCTTCTCCTGGTTTACAAGCCTTTTATATTCTACAACATGACAAAGCAGAGAGTGCAGAAACTTTGTGCAACCCGCAGAATGAATGTCTTAAATCAGCCACTCTTCTATATAATGAGCTTGTTACATGTTATATACACGTGGAAGAAGTATTCAAATGATGCAGGTATACCTGAATTTAAGGCCGTCTGGAGAAAAAAAACGAGGGGAGAAATAACACGAAAAAGAAATCGTGCTTCTGGCATTGACAAATAGACCCACTCCCCCGTTTCGCTGCATGATATAGAGAACTGGTCATCATGTGACCATCGATTAAATTGCTCTATGGACTCTGGATGTTCAGAATTGTTTATGTGAGGCAGCATCACAACAGAAGCTTGCTAGTTGTTGTGTAGTGTTTGGTCGTACATCGTTGGTTCCTTCGAAACAGTTTTCTGTGCAGTCCGTCAGAGTTCCCTCGTATGAACTCAATTCAGTGTCGTTAGTACTATCGACTTTACTCTCTTTCACTGGACGAGTACATGGCAAAAAGTCGTTCCTTCAGTCGTTTAATAAAATTTTGTTAGTACGTTCATTTCTCGTCTTTTCAAATTGTGCAATTTATTGTTCGCGTCCCAATCTGTGTTATATTAGTTGTGTAGTGGCAATGTCGCGTGACCAACAAATACCTCGTGTACCATAAGCTGCGTTTTTGTTTAGGAAATGTAAAGTCTGCTTCTATGCAAAGCCTTAAAGGGAAAATATGTTTACTAGAAAATGGGTAAACAGCTAGCCTAGTTGGGGTATGTATATGCTTTATGAAAGAAGCGGATGGACAACTCCGGACAAGTTTAGCGTGCGAGTTGTGTTGTAGTATTGTTTACTCACGATTTATCGAACAACTTGTTTTCAGTTGAAGGAATGTTTACTGGTATGTACCCGGAAGATAATCATGATATCGAGTAGAATATGATTAAATGTGAATAGTTGTCAACTGAAAAGGATCAGTTGGATGTTTTTGCCTGAAGTACGGGTGCTGTTGATAATTAGTATTCGATCAGTGACACTAAACGAACGTCTCTCCACGGTTTGCCTTATATTTTCGTGCAAACTTTGGATTGAAGTCATTTTCTCTTAAAGCCATGCGAACGGCAGATTTCACTGCTGTAAACAAAATTAGTGTTTTGTCATCGATCGATCTCTTAAATGCCACGAGAATGAGAAAGCTTTTGTTCTCTACCCGATCGAGCCCGGGGTCGGCGGCTCAAACTGGCTCATACGTGCTTCAGTTTTGAAACTCACTCAAAAATAACGAGACGTACTCATTCTTGGTTTTCAGGCCAAGTCAGGTCATTTTAGGCCCCAGTAAGAAGTTAGTATTCGTTTATTTTGCTTCTTGGTCAAGTGGTTGGAGCGGGTTGAATTGAGGAAGAACTACTGACAGGGTTTTGACCTCGCTTCCTTAAGGTGTTTGGCCGCAACACGGCTCGGTACACCGACTCATTGTTACCGCACACTTCTTTTGAGAAATCAAACGTGCGATCTAGAATAACAGTTTTCACCTAAACTTAATAACTGTTTTTTTCTTGCCATGAAATTTTTTATATACGGCCGGTCCAATGTGAAGTTTGAACGAGATCTCCGTTCGCATGTTACTAACAATTTCTCCGCCACGATTTTCAAGGGAAAGTTGTTTGTCGTCTGTAAAGTTTAAGGTATTTCACACACTCGGATTGTTACTGCTATCTCCTCAAATCTTGTAGTCAAATATTATATGATTTAACTAACTCGGAGTAAATATCCCGAAATGTTATTAATCATTAACAGCGTTATTTTCAATTTCCTTTGCATTAAAATGCATATGACTAGTTAGATAATCTTTGTAAATAAATAAATACATTTTAACTTGTGAAGCACTGTTCCTTAAAACTCTAGTAGCGTTGTACAGCCAAAATCGATTCCTATTACGTTATTAAGAAAATGTGAATAAGGCCGGGTTCAAACGAGCACGCGAGAGTCGATTAGATTTGATCACAGTAGGTAAACACTCGCTCTCGTTTGACTGCCAGCTCTCAGACAGTAGTCAGTATGCTCTCATCGACTCCCGAGCATGTTCAAAATTTCGATGAGAATTGATAAGAATTTCACATGTTTTCTGAGCCGAACTCTTGTCAACTCTCATGGAGGCTCGCCCGAAGCTCTTTTGACCCGGGGTTAATACAACTACTCTTGGCTTGAAGTTCTCTCTCCCTCTAGTTAGTAATAGTAACAGTTCTGTGTAAAAGCAACAAGTCTTTGAACTGCACTACATGTAGCTATTTATATAGTTTTTTTAGTACATCGTATTTGAATGTACTCGGCGCTGAGGGCCTAGAGTAGCCGTCTGGGGAGATAATACAGACCACTACACCGGAATTACTCTACTCTTTGTGACATGTGTACGGATTCCCCAAAGAGAAAGTCGAGAGTGAGCGACAGACTATATCAACGGCTTCATATCCCTGTCTTAAACAGTCAAAACAGTTGCGATGTATCGTATTCCGTGACTGATGAATTATCGCTTGCCATTGGCTATTGCTTATACATGTTTGTTTTCTGTAAACAAGGGAGATATAGCTGCCTTCAAAAAGCAATAATATAATGTAAAGCTTATATCACTGCTCATAGCCATAGGAAAACAACTTGCTTATTCCGGTTCCAAACTCTTTGAAAACAGAGAAGTGATGTTATTCTTTGACCTAACTTGTGGTTCGTAAGCACTGCAAAGGTTCAAATTATTTTTAATCGAAATCATTCGAAAAACAGTTTACGTTTGATTGCGTTTGACCACAAAACTAAATAATAATTCTAATTTATTCTTACCACTAAACCTTCATGTTCGAGTTTTTGAAAAACTTCAAACCTGCGAGCGGAAATAGTTTTTCTCCGCTTACTTGTCAAGTTGTTTGTTTTATCTCGATGATTTTGGCCAGCTTTATATATATTTTCTTATAGCACACTTTTACCGTTTGTAATTGTTATCCAATCTCAGTTTTTAGATATATTACGTGTCGTTAAATGTTTTATTCGTTGTTATCAAAGGGTGTTTTTTTGTATTTGTTTTTAATTTAAATAATTGAAAGCAAAATAACCCTGTCAAACCCTAGTGATTCTATATTTTCATTTGCAAATCATTATTCTTTAGTAATCTTTGTTCTGCTTCAAACTTCATAGTCCAATGCTATAATGAGAAAATGTATTTGCTTGTATATTCAATACTATCACCCTTGTGATTAAATATAATTTAAAATTTTGTATTGCTGGATGGATTTGAATTGAAAATGATACAATTCATCCAGTCGTTCTAAAACAATACTTTTGTTCTTATACATAAAACACAGTGTGTCTCTAGTCCCTACTTTTGCACCATAAGACTGCTCCAACATCGAGTAACTTAATTCAACTTTAAGTTGGGCTGCAAAGGATGTTGTGCCACGTTGGGTATTTTTCACTTGTTGGGGATAAACCAATCAGCGCACAGTATTACGTCACGACATAAATTGAGCCCCATCCCAGAGAGCAGTGGTAGTAAACACCGAAATTTGGGTGACGTTTGTATCTGAGAACTTTCGAGATCCCGGCAAATTCTTAATGAAAGAGGCTACATTCGTACAAGCATATGACAAACGAGTTTGCAAATAACACAGATATCACTTTAATTGATAACTTCCATCAACAATGAGTAACAAAGGGCCTGCTATAATTGGAGAAACCTGTAGCAGTGTCCCTCTCCGTTCGCGGGGAATATTCTGAACCCTTTCCCAAAACCTTTAAGAAATTATAAAAATGCTGGTGGCCATTTTGTTACTTTTTATGAGCATGAAAGTTGCTAGGATGGTGTTTAGTCAGGTGTTCCTACCAAATTGGTGTGTTCACCCACAAGGGAAGAGGTTCGCTATTTTATTCTGTTTAGTTTACAAAACAATTGTGCGATGCTTTAGTTTTTGTCGCGTTTTTTGTTGTGGATGACAACCTGAATGTTTTCTAGTACGTGTGTAGTAGGTGAAATATCTGAAAACTCCGTGTTCAGTATCGTTTGTCCGTGACAAGGTGTGTTTGCTTTAAATTATGTACGATATTTAAAACATGAGTTTAGTTTAGTTTATTCTCTTCGTCACAGAACAAGTTTCTAGAAACACAAATATATATAGAAGTAAAGCAAAATACGGTTAAGTAGATATGTGACAGGGGAAGGAAACAGGACTGACGTCTCATTTGATATTCTTCTCCTTTACATTTAAAAGTACTAAAAATAAGTGAATTGAATGTAAAAGAATATTAAAAGAATTTATAAATACAAAAGGCAGGTCTATGTTTTATGGCCGCTGATACAAGGGGAGTTTGTCTTTGAAGTAAGTGTTGGCAGAGTGTCTGAACTGATGTATGTTGGAGGCAGTTTTGAAGTTCGAGGGCAGATTGTTCCAGAGGTTGATGGGTCAAAGAAAGTATAACTGGTTGAGATAGTTCTGTCCATGAAAAGATATGGCACTATTTTTATTTTGGTCAAAATTTCGGGTACAATAGCTGACGGTCTGCTTGATTACAACTGCAGTAGATATCCTGTGTTTGTTGAAATTTAACTATTAATGTTTAATCATTCGTTCACTGTTCTTACTCCAGCAGTTTTCATAGCTATCATTCTGGATCTAAACATGACATCCATGTGTCTTTTGCACGTAGAGGAAAGGGTCACTGAACCATTATAAACCTTGTTTCAGACGATCGCTCTAAGAGAAACATCCAATATTTACTGTATTCAAGCGCAGCGTGTCCAAAGACAAATGCAATAAGAATGTTAGTGCCTAATCGATTTGATTTGCCTTTGTGTATTGTGTGACATGCATTGCGTGACAAGTTGTACTGAACATAGTTAGTAATTTCGACCTGTAAGTTTTGTCTTATAACTATGTGATTTCAAATGCGTTCCAATCGTGCACTTGAATTTGGGCGCATAATCGATTTGGTTTGAATTTCTCTACTGTGTGATATGCATAGACCTGTTCTTCATTATAGTTTGTCTGTCTCTAACAGACAACATTGCAGAAAATCTGTGTTTTTTT
Organism: Parazoanthus swiftii; assembly: GCA_025403585.1. Classification (NCBI taxonomy): domain Eukaryota; kingdom Metazoa; phylum Cnidaria; class Anthozoa; order Zoantharia; family Parazoanthidae; genus Parazoanthus; species Parazoanthus swiftii. Next base: position 26,765 of record JAOBYE010611075.1, read on the forward strand.
TCAAATGGTCATGCGAAATTCACTATTCATTTTATTTTAAATTTTCTGTTTTAGAAGCTTTGCTAATGTCACAGTTCTTGAGAAAAATTTCAAAAATTTTCTCTCCTCACCAACTTTGACTCGCTCTTTCCATGCTGTCATGTAAAAACAGCTTAACTTCAATTTTATACAAAATAGTGATAAAGGACTTATGCGTGACAGCTTGTAGTTCTTTTGCAGAGTAACTGTGATTTGAAGTGCGTGCGTTACATGCGTAATGAAATTTTCGGTTTTCCTTTGTGTTGCGTGACATCTAGGTGACATGTGTTGCATGACATGTTTGAAGTGAAGCAAGTGTTGACTAGTAGTTTTGTGGTATTACTAAGCGATTCAAAATGCGTGCGTGATACCATGAGAAATGGGTCGATCTGTAGCTGATTGAAGCTGCTCTCTGATTGGTTAAAAGAACGTTACCAATAAAACATCACCGTCTGAACACAAGTGACTGCTTTGTGAGCCATCACAATAAGAGACAGTAGAGCTACGTAGTCGTTGCGAGGAATATAAAAATGGGTACTAAATACACATTAAATTGTGTTGCAGAAGGAAGAGAACGGATGTGCGTTGTCCCACGATTCCATTGTGCTTATGAACGGTGAACCACCAGGCCCCCCTGACAGGTACACGTCCTTCTGGTTCGCTGGAACCCCGATAACGTCGGGAATATACCTTGAACCCTGATAACTCGAACTGTCGGGAATATACCTTGAACCCCGATAACTCGAACTGAGCGATTGGCTGTTTCGTCACTTGCAGTCTTTCATTAATTGCACCTCGCAGATTCGCAATATTTAAGTGCGCATCCCCTTCCCCACGGGTCAAAAAGCTCCGCAGCAATGTATTCAATTGGAACGAAGTGTAATAAGAAAATGGATTTTAGAAAGTTTTTTATTCCTGTGAAACAGTCTCAATAATCAAGCTCCACATGTTTATTTTTGACGTTATCAAAGCACACAGAACTTTTTCACTGCAATGAAGCTGACGACCTTTAAAAACAGATTTTTAAAGGAACTAAAATTCCATTAAAATGCCATTACAGCTGGTAACACATTGGCGCCAAAAATTGAAAAATATGACGTGAAAGTAGCGGCAAAGTCGTACTCTCTCTTTTGACTTTATAAGTATGGGTAATCAGATGGTGACGAGTGAAATTAGGAGATAATTTCACGCGCGTTTTGTCAAAATTCTGTGTGGTAAGTCAGTCTTGGTCTTTAAAGTTAAACCCCCTCCTCCTGAAATGTTTTATGATGAAATCCGCTATAGTGTCGGTTCGCACCCCACTCCCCCCACGTCCACCGAAATTCTTGGCTACGGACCTGTTTCCCTCAGTTTAAGTATATCGAAAGTAATTTTATTAAGTTATTTTCTGAAGTAGGTCCCTGATTGAACGAAAAGCATATACCATGCTGCGGAACAGTGCAAAACTTAACGTTTCTGCATGTTGCAAAATACTGCAACTCTTTCCTTTCGTTTTGCATCCATTAATAAGAATACTTTCCAATGCCAGTACTCTGTAAAGGGGCCTTTCAGTGCCATGGTTTACACAAGAAACTATAAGTTAAAAACCCCAGCTGGCCAGAAGGCTACATGGCCGGCAGGCAGAGGACTCTAACCGGCTTCACAAAGTAATACATTGCTGAGTGAGCTCACTGAGGTGTGCATTTGATCACATTACACTGCATTTAAAAGCCTTTCACTTAAAGCGGGTGTCAAGCTTCCCAATGAGCTTCTTTTGAAATGTATAATTGCGTTTATACTAGCGTTTTCACACTTTAGAAGGCAGCGTTGCGCAAGTCTGAGCGAGTTATTCATCTAGCAGGGGTAATGTCTTTGGATATTCCCAAACGACCCTGTTACATGTATTCCACAATCATATTCCCCACAGTCATCATCATTATCATCATCAAGATCATACCATCATCATATATTCCACAATCATATTCCCCACAGTCATCATCATCATTATCATCATCAAGATCATACCATCATCATTACCATCATCACTTACAATCACTTACAGTTAACATTGCTTGCATGAACCACTAACACGGAACACCTCTCCTCTCGTCAAGTCATTATTTTATTATTTCCTATTTCTTATTAGTCCAGTTTTCGAAACTGAAAGGATTTGTAATGGTTTCCGTGACAACGCTGACATGAACTTAAAGGTAAGACCTGTATTTTATACTTACAAATATCTATAACTACCTTTTATGTAAGATACCTTGAGATATCGTTGTTTCTATTTACACTTTCTATTTTCGTTACTCGCGTTTTCTGAATTTTCTGTTGATCTTTTTTTTTTAAAAAAAAGAGAAAATCAGCTTTCTGTCTCTGTCTAGCCCCTGGCTACTACAGTTCGCTTATTTTCTTTCTTTACTCTTTCCAACAATGCAACCATGGGTACTATTATATTGTATTATACTGTATTCTAATGTATTATATGGTATTGTAAATTATTGTGTTGTATTGTAATGGGGGTATATACTCCTTGGGGAAATATCATGGATGCACCGAGAGACTTTCTTTAATATCTATGCATACATCTACCTTTACATCAATAATCCTCCATAGCCATCTTTACACCACTTATCCTTCCTTTACACTCCCTAGCCCTCCTTTACACTCTTTATCCCTCGTTTACACTCCTTACCCCTCCTTTTCACGCCTTATCCCTCCTTAACACTCCTTATCTCTCCTTTTCGCTGTCTACCCTTTCTTTACACTCATTAACCCTCCTTTACCCTCCCTACCCCTTCCTTTACACTCCCTACCCCTCCTGTACTCTCCTTATCCCTCCTTTATACTTCTTATCCCTCCTTTACACTCCTTACCCCTTCTTTACACCCCCTACCCCTCCTTTACACTCCTTAACCCTCCTTTACACTCCCTATCCCTCCTTTACACTCCCTATCCCTCCTTTACACTCCCTATCCCTTCTTTACACTCCTTTTCCCTTCTTTACACTCCCTATCCCTCCTTTACACTCCCTATACCTTCT
>JAOBYE010611075.1:29904-42646 GCA_025403585.1 Parazoanthus swiftii
TTACACTCCTTTTCCCTCCTTTACACTCCCTATCCCTCCTTTACACTCCCTATCCCTTCTTTACACTCCTTTTCCCTCCTTTACACTCCCTATCCCTCCTTTACACTCCCTATCCCTTCTTTACACTCCTTTTCCCTTCTTTTCACTCCTTAACCCACTTGTATTTTTTTCACAGGATCGCTTCAGTACGGATCGTAAGCCAAATGGCGCACAGTAAGTGAAAACCCTTCAAATGAAGCACAAACTGTCCGTCAACTTCCGTCAACAGTAGCACATGAAACTTGTTCTTAAAGCACTCATATGCAAATTTCTTACGCCCCTGAAAACCTTTTTGGCTGAAATATTTAATTCCATCCATGCTGTTTATGGTATGGCTTGTTCAGAAAGAACCTCTGTTTTTTTACTAACCAATGAGAGACAAGTTCTATTGTTTGACTTTCCAGTTAGAGAGGAATTATATTGTTTTGTTACCCATTCAGAGAGAAGTTCTATTGTTTACCTAGCCAATGAGCGAGGTCTATTGTTTGACTGCCCAATGAGAGAGAAATTATACTGTTTAGTTATCCGATCAGAGAGTTCCCTTTTTTAGCTAACCAATCAGAGTGAAAATCATTTGTTTAGCTAGCCAATCAGCGTTAAATTCTAATGTTGACTATCCAATCAGAGAGAAGTGGAATTGTTTGGTTACCCAGTCAGAGAAAAGATATTGTTTGGTTGCTCAATCGGAGAAAAGTTTTATGATAAAACCAATCAAAGAGAAGTGTTTTGCGATCGTCGACGGCACAACTTTCCAGTCCTCATTGGACAGACAAGATTCGTATGAGGTTGGGTTGGGAAGTCTAGTCAAGTACCGATGGAGTTTTATAAACTGCCTCTTCTCATAAAATTATTTTTACTGACGATCAGATTTTTAGCCGAAAATTGTTTCGCTATGGTGGTAAACAAATATCCTGTTTATTGTCGCTGTTATAGGGAGAGGCTGAATGGTGAGCAGGAAAATGACGTCACAGAAGGTAAAGATTGTAGCTTGAAATAATGTATTATTTACCCACGACCAGCTCCCATCTGGTCTTGTAGCTCAGTTGGTAGCGCAACGGTGATCTGTTCCGGAGGTCGTGAGTTCGATTCCCGCAGGGGTCTTGGATTTTTTATCTTCCTCCGTGTGGGCCCATTTCCTTTCTACGTCTTTTGCCATTGTTTGACTGTCCAATTAGAGAGGAATTATATTGTTTTGTTACCCATTCATAGAGAAGTTCTATTGTTTACCTAGCCAATGAGCGAGGTCTATTGTTTGACTGCCCAATCAAGTAATACTTGGGATATTTGTAGAACACTTTATCTTATCACGTTCTTATCATTGTGTCTATTATTTACCAGATCTTATTTACGATCTCCGCCATTATGGGAAAACGACGGATCACGTGATCCTATAGCTGCGCTAGTTGCCAGAAAAAGTCTTTTCTTTAACTTTCGTCGTAGTTTTTATTTAAGTATGGTCAAGAAAGACCTCTGCGTCACGTTTCATTGCATGGGCGATCGTCGATATTCAGAAAAAAAGTTTTCGTGTTACAGTTTCGTTTTGCATTGTGTTTTGTTTTCAACGTGTTACCCTAAAATTATGGCGAAGCGAAAATCTGTTTGCTAAAAAAAGCTTTCCGTGACAAGAAGTGAAAGCACTGCACGGAAAACACTGAAAATTCTGAATATTTTTTTTTCTGAACTATCGCGTGATTTTGTTTTCTTCCATCATGACTCTACGGCGCTAAAAGATGACGAAGATCGCCGATGGAACATTGTTAAATGTACCTCTTGCAATAGAATTGTGGTTTTTTGTTGTAATTTGTTATATCGTTGTTGATTCGTAAACGCATGTTCAAAAATAAGTTACTTACCGATTGATGTGAAGCTTTTCATAGAATATTTGCAGCTGCTCAATTTTAATTTTGACTTTTACTTGGTAAGAAGTCATTAACCTTCTCCATTGGATTACATACATGGTATTCAGAATTGAATTCCATACAATACTTAAATTCAAGATTTTTTGTCAAATGCAAAAGTAGCATGTTTCAAGGGCGAAGGAAGCGGTTTTGCTTTTGGCCGACAAAATATTCAAGTACATCTGCATTGGTACAGCTGAGAGGGTTAGTGCTGAAGGACCACTGATGTGAAGAACTCTCAATATTATATTGCTGACTGATTTCGCGTGCTGTGATTGGTCAATTTCAGGTCCGTAAGTGGCCGTACGGACCTCTAGTTCTGGAGTGGCTGTCATTTACAGCCTCACTTACTTTAAATTAACAAAGCCATATAATAAACACGTTATTAGCCTCGTTTGTTTGGTCGTACGGCAAGTTATGGATCCTCTTTTTGCCTTCCTTGTTTTCATGGCCCGCGCGCTTCACGCTTGGGCCATAAAAGGAAGACAAAAAACTCGGTCCATAACTTGCCATACGGACCTCGCACTCAGCTAATAAGACTGGGTATATATTGTTCGAGCAGCTTTCGAACCTGTGGGTAACTTCCTGCGCCCAGGTGTAAGCTTTTGTATATATGACAAAACGTGTTTTCGAGCTATTTTAGCTGTTTTAAAAACGAATAATTCATTAAGAATTCCCCTATTGAAATGAAGTTTCTTATCAAACTAGAACTGTTGGCAGTTCCAGATTTTCTTCCGTCTCTTTTCATAACGAGTACAACTTGTTTATTTCGCACAGGTGGCTCTCCAGAGACAGAGAAGCAAAGCAAGATAACCGACTCCGTTAAGCGTTCAGATTCCTCAGAATTATCCCTGTTTGCACGAATTGAACACAAAACAAGCATGTTTGAAAGTAACAACCAGGAAATAGATGATACGGACGTCTCGAAAGATTTCGAGAAACCTTGTGAAAGCGAAAGGACGTTGATGGATTCATATCCTTCAGACTCAGTTCACTCGAGTGCAACCGACAATGTCGTTATACAGTCTGTGGCCACCAGGCCAACCTTTGAACTGACGACAAGTCCTGTGAAACCAACTGCTGGTGAGTACCATTCAGGTAGTTGAGAATCGTTTCTTGGTTTTACTGTTAAACCTTCGGATTGTAGCGTGTTTTATTGCTGATGTACACACTAGAAGGAGGTTTGAACGCCGTTGTTGCTGATCGTAAACTTCGGTATGTTCCTATCGAAGCGGAAGTTTTGTCAAGTAAGAGCAGTCTTTTAACATCGACCTTGTCGCGTGTGTTAGGAGAAATTGCACTTTTAAGTGACTTCAGAAATAGTTAACATATGTTTGGTTTCATTAGTTTTCCGTATACAGCTATTTCAAAAATGTTTTGACATAGTCAGTAGTCAATACAGGAACCGAAAGAAACTCTGGGGGTCAGTTCGTGGAGCACGCACATTTCATTGCTATTAGCATTGACTTTGCATATGGCGGAGTGTAGGTTCATCATAATACAATTATTATCAGTGCCATCATTCTCATTATAACTTACCACAAAATATTTGTTTACCCAAAGTTCCCTTCCGCACATCAGCTATTGAGTTCCGACAACCTTTTATAAATTGGTTTATCTTACTTTCTCCGGTTTCTGTTGATTGTGAATATTTGTATGTTGCTATTGTACACACTGGAAGAAAGTTTGAATATCTATATTGTTGAATGTAAACTTCCATTTGTTTTGTCGAAAGCCGACATTCTGTCAGTAAGAACATTCTTTTCGCGTCTACCTTGTGGCGAATGTCCGGAGAGTACATTTTAGAATGATTTCAGAGGCAGTTAGCCACGGTAGATTTGATTTCATTAGATTTTCGTAGGGATTACTTTTATGTGTCTTTTGATTCTGAAACATCCTAACGTTTGCTCAAGTAGAACGCTATACCACTGTGATTCCTACCGAAGCCAATAAAAAATGTGAAAACTGCGCTTTGCTGTTATACTGTCCCTGTGTTTGTTTGCTTAAGTGTACTTGCTTTGCTTATTCTTACATAAACATTCAAAACTATGGTATATGATTATCCGTGCGTCTAAAAAATTAAAATAGTTCTCGTAGTTGAGTAGGCCATAACCCAAATAAACCTTTATGGTTTCTTAATGAGCCACCTCGCCTAGTGTGTTTTATGTATGAATCTGACTTCTGTCCACTTATTTAATTGTATTATATTTATCTATTATTAAATGTTTGTATAAAATGTATACTTATATGAAACACGGGCAAAGAAAAAAAAACTGAAAACTGAAAAGAAAGCTGCTGCCGTCTCGAAAACTATCAAGTTGGATAAAATAAGCGTCACTTGTTTGATTTTTCCGAACAAGAAGCTTTCAAATACAACTGTGTGTATTTACTTTTACTTTTGAAATTAACGTTCATGATTCCTTTTTGGTCTTGGAATGCATGAATACAATCGGACGACTTTGAAACAGCCGTTTTTCGCGTTTCTTGTTAACTTGCTTATTTGAAGAGATCATAAGCTGAAAAAGACTTTTGCTATCAAACTAAACTTTAGTCTTGCCTTAATAGGCTTAGAACAGCATCTGCACTTGTAGTTATAAGTGTAATACTTTTATTGAACCAACTCCAGTTCACAAAGTTAACGACAAGCGATTTAGCTTGACTTTTTTTCTAACTTCTGTGCACCGCCATCTTGAAACCCTATGTGAGGTAAATTGTTTCCAGTGCTAGGCCCCTCTCATTCGTTGCCGTTGTATTCGAAAAGTGTAGAGCCTGGCTCTGCAACCAGTTTACGTCACAATCAAGATGGCGGTACACGGGAAATTTATACTGAAGAAATAATAAAACTAAACCACTAAGCATTAGCTTTGTGGACAGAGCTATCAAACTCTAACCGCCAAAGACATTGCAAAAGTTTTGTTTGAAAGCAAATGTTTTTCCGCTCATGAGGATTAGATTCGAAAGGATTTTTATATTTAAGCTGTCAAAGGAGTGATGAGTTTGTTTTCTGGTTCTATCGGTTTCTTTCCTTAGAGGTCAAGTAATCTACTTACAAGAACCAGAACTAAGAACCTCCAAGTATGTTAAGCTTAAGTTCCTTTATTAAATGATGGTGATTTCACTTACACGAGGATGTTTTACCCTTATATGGCCCAGTAAGTTTTCGATGAAATTTTTTATGGGGCTTGGAAACGTGTGGTTTCTAATCTTGAGTGAGAAAAAAAATGAAAAGGCAAACACGTAACAGCGAAACATTAACACTCTAGCAGACAGCCTCCATGCTACGAAAGGTAACCGTTTGAATACAAATCTATCCACACTGACTGTTCGATACTACCTAACTAATCACAACAGTTCTAGAAATACGAGAAATAAAATATGAGATGCAATTTGAAGAACTGGGATAGTATGATTTCGATTTGTATATTGACTTGATTCAGATAAACTGAGAAAATGCTTTCTTAAAAGTTTTAACGGCAGTGGATTCCAGAGTTATAGTATTCAGCTACATCTGCTGTACTATTCCTGTATTTTCTTTTGTAAGTTTGTTAACTGTAATAATTACAAATGAAAAACCGTACTTTCAAGAACAATATTGAGAAACATGAGTTTTCATCTATGCGAGCAGTTTTAAAAACTGTTTAGAACAACCATGACATCAAAATAGTTTTGTTATCCCTTAGTTTACTGCTAATAATTTATTTCTTTCGTTTTCATACAGGCCCAGACTCCACAGGTCACGTGGTCTATGCCCACGGCATGACCACGCCCCTCGCTGCGTCATCGGAGACTCACGTGATCCACTCTCCTCATCGTCCGAGCAAGAGGGCTAGTTCTCCGTTTCCCTTCACAGAAAGACTCAAAAAACTTTCGAAAATAGCCGAGGATCGAAATGAACCCGAAAAAGGCCCGCCTGCTCCGTTAATAGGGAGCAGCAAAGCTAAAGGCGATGAGACATCCTCGAGAGCGTCGTTTCATTATTCGGGTAAAACTACAGACATTATGTCCGTGAAAATAAGCAACGGGCGAATTGAGACTGCGGTCGTGAATGCTTGCACTGGCTTGCCCGTGCCTCATTTTACAACGTCTTTTATACCTCAGGTTCCTGTAGCGTACGATGGACCGCCAATAACTCCTTTAATGAGCATCGCTCAAGCAGTCCCCATGGCAACCAGTGCTATGCCCGGAATAGCTCAGACGGTTGCCATGGTTACCAGTGAAGGCTCTGCTCCATTAGCAATTTGTTGTAGTAGCTCAACTACCAAGACTTTTGAATCTGTCCGAACTGAACCCTTTCAACAAACTGATGACCTTAACAGACTTAATCCTGTTGCTACGTCCACTGCAGGTACAAATGTCACGCAAGATGTCACGCAATCTTCACATCAAAAAACTGATAGAGAATCTGATTCGTTTGAATCGGAAGTTGCGGTAAGCAATAATGCTTCTGGACTTTACCGTCCAACCGTACTAGTAAGTAACGTCGACAAAATAAAAAGTAAATCGTCGGACCAAGTCAGTGTTATTAATCTCAACGCAGCTGGAAAAGATATCAATGAAAGGAGGCAAACTGTGATAGCTAAAGCGCCGGAAAACATAACTCTCTACCCCGTACCTGTTAACAATCAGAACAGGGGGGTCAACTTCATACCAGTGACGCCGCTGAACATTCGTACCGTTGCCCCTGTTCGAGGATTTTTTGCTTACGGCAACTCTGCCGCAAATCTAATGCCCGCGGGCTCACCACCTGTAGGTCATGCACTGTATAGATATCAACCCACGGTTTCCAATTTTACAGCTTTTCGCCCCGTACGAAGGCCACCAAGTCATAACCAACCATTTCCTGCACGCAACCACGTTATTGTTCAGTGGGACAAGAAATCTGCAAGAGACTTGAGTTGTCGTGAAACATTGCAGCCTTCTCCAGAACTCAAAGTCTCCCAAATGGGATTCCGTCCCGTCTCACCAAATGTGAAGGTAAATATTACTGCACTCGCGGGTTCGGGTGTCGATTCTACCAAGAATTTACCCTCGCACGTGAAACGCGAGAGCGGTTCGTCAGACATGATTCATTTGAGGCTTACTCGTGGACCCGAAAATCGTGAAGGCGAGATCGACAGGCGCGGGTCTGTGGAACGGGAAGTAGAGGTTTCTGGCTCATCATATTCCTTTGAATGTGCCTTGAATGACTCCTGCGAAAGTCCCCTCGCGACCGTTTTACAATTGCGTTGTGATTCGCCTGTTCCGTTTGGCGCTTCGTCGAAATCTCGTAGTTCAAACTCCAGTTCGACAACAGACAACAAGAGCACGGACTTTGCTGACGCGGATGTTGCCAGCACAGACTTTGCAAGCAAAGAAGGTTCAACGAACAAGTCCGATTGTAAATCTGTTTCAGAATGTTCGGAAAAGGAATTGGAGGAGATAACATCAGGAAATTGCGATGCTACTGACACTGTTGACTCTAACGATTCTAGTACATTTCCGGTTCTGAAAAAGAAGCGCTCCAATGTAAACATCATCTCGAAGAGGTTAGAGGCGCGGTTACCCTCGCCAGTCAAGGAACGTGCCGATGTGGATCTATTTCGGGATCCGCGGGAACTCACGCGGGAAGAGCGCGCGTTACAAAGAGCAATGTTGATGTTTTGTGAGATGGAGATGAAAGAGAAAGTGCAGTCTGAGGTCGCTGCACAGAAGAAACGGAGCAGGCGGCGACTGCGGAGGCGTTCAAAGGTATCATACAGGCATTTTAAGTTTGCGAGTAGCCGTAATCTGTTTGGGATTTGGAAATATACGGAGAGAGAACTTGTAAACATTTCGGGGGTTAACATTTAAGTGTGCAGGGTATTTAAGAGCAAAATAATCGAAGCTCGAGTTTTAAAAAAAAATCTGCACTTTGCAATTTGCCGGAGAAGATCCTTGTCAGCTCGAATGACCTTGAAAAGTCCATGAATTTTATGTTTATTTATAATTAAGGACGGGAACCCTATGAAGTATTTTCGTCTCTCTGAAATTTGTTTAGGACTGTCGTCGATAATAATGTTAATATCAAATGACTAACGACTGCAAATGAGACCGGAGTCAAGGACGATATAGGAGCCAAGTCGAAACTGGGAAAAGAAAACGCGCTCCGTTTCCAATTGGCGACTCGCTTGGGGCGTTTGGCCCTTCGTCCTTCCTCACTTTTCTTTGCCATCGTTCGCCATTTCCACCATTGTCGAAGTTGCCTGTTGAGGAAGCTAAATTCATACGAAACCTCGAATTTCCGAATCATGATCGTTACTGTTTCTATCAAAATTGTTTCGTTGATAAAGTCGGACATTTGTTGTATGGAGAGACTGACACAGCTGGCATGAAACAAGGCTTTTTGATTTCTTACTTACAAGCAACCTGTGTTGGTCTGTTTCTTGTTAGACGAGAGAGAAGAAAAAAACGAGCCAGTACTGGTAACTAGAAGGCAGAGCCACGCATGCGTAGGCTCTACAGACATCTTTCCGTACCACGCACACTTGACTTCGACGCGCTTTTGTGCAAAGTCGACAACCCTTTTTGTCAGAATATAAAGATCTATAATGTATTTGTTTCTTTCTTTCTTTCCGCAGTCGAAATCTATAGACATGTCAGGCAAACAAGGACCAGGTAATTCGCTTTATTCCTTTTAGTTTGGTTTCGAAGTTCGATCCTTTGAAAAGACTTGATGGAACATACAGTTCTACCTTTGTAATCACTTACCATTTGTTATCATCTTTGGATCATGTGGAGCCCTGGCCAAACGTACATGCAAGCATGGTGCTCACTACTCCTGGAATTCCTGGATTTTGAAATTTTCTCCCAGGGCCCTGGAAAACTCCTTGAAAAATAGATAATTCCGTGTAATTCTGGAAAAATCTACAGGAATTTTATAGAAGAATATGATCGAACGGAAGATAATGAGCGAACCAAAACCTGCAGAAGCATCTGACTTATGATTGTACCTTTGGTGTTTTATCAAAATTCAATTTCTGGAAGTTTTTTTCTGGGGATTTTTGTCCCGTTTCGCTTCGACCGGAAAGCTGAAGGAATTCTTGATATTGTTTTGTTTTTCGCGAGAGAGGATTTTGGATGGGGTCCTGGAAAAATACGTTTTCTACCCTGGAGAACTCCTGAAAAACGCCTGGAATTCGTTTTCATCAGTCAGTGAGCACGATGTGCAAGTATAAATGCAGGTTTCAAACTTAAAGTTGATAGTTAAAGGAAAGGCAATAATGAGAATTGAAAGAAGAAGAAATCATTATGTTTTTTCGTTTCTTTACTTGTTTTTCAGTTTCTTCAAAGGCTGAAGAAGATTTCCATTTCTGTGTTACTCAAAATGTATTTTATTTTCTTTGACGGCTGCTTCCTTGGCTATAAAATATGCCGCTTAGCTTAGAAATAAAACTGCTTGGCGTAGAATTTGCGAGGTTGGAAATATTCACCGGTCAAATCTCATGTGACTTCAAGAAAACGTTACTAAAACAAATCAGCCCTTTTTAACGAAATTTTCCTTTTTTTGGCATTTTGAAATTTGATGGTGAATATTTGTCATTAAATTGTTGACTTTGTTGTTGCTCTGCTTGATCGATCGCTTGCACGATGCCATCTTGAATTATTCCCAGATTCAGTTGGATTAGGTAGCAGGTATCCCTTGGTCTTAGTAAATTCCTGGAGAGAATACTGCTAAAAAGCAAAACATTGTTGTAACATTAATAAAGAAAATGAAAAAAATTTTAATTTTCACCTTTTTTCTGTTTTCTCCCGTCTGTCTTTAAGGAAAACCAAGGTTGAAGACATTCAAAGAGAAGCAGAAAGACTGGGTGTCTGAACAAATAAAAATGAGAACAAAATCTACTGGTAAGTGAATTTTAAACTGAATCTACATCCCAGTTACCTCTTGCTAAGTTTTCTACCATGAAAGTTTTCAGATTCTGAATTTGAACCAGGTATTTCTACTTTTCAAGACAAGGAAAATGAATGGTCACTTTCTTGTTTGTTTAAGAGTTAGAATATATAATACCAATCATTTCTAACCTTTAAGACGAACAAGAATAAACGGTCATTTCATGAGTTTTCTTTAACTGGTTCAAGAGTCAGAATGAATAACACCAATCATTTCTACTCTTCAAGACGAGCAAGAAGAATGGTCATTTTATGGGTTTCTGTCAACTGGTTCAAAAGTCAGAACGAATAACACCAATCATTTCTACTCTTCAAGACAAACAAAAAGAATGGTCATTTTATGGGTTTTTGTCAACTGGTTCAAAAGTCAGAACGAAAAACACCAATCATTTCTTCTCTTCAAAACATGTAAAATGAACGGCCCTCAATACTTCAAGGAACCTTTTTGCTGTTGAATGTGCTTTCATTAAAACTGGAAAGAAAAACTTTCAAAGAGGATTTATTTCTTATTTATTTATTTCCTAAAAAGTGTGCATGCGATCGCCCGTAAATGAGTCCAGATTAACAATATGTGGAGTAAAATCTTTGTTATCTTCAGTGGAGCAGTGTGCTGCTTTCCACACATACAAACAAGCTGTATAATCGTTTTATTTACTGCCTCGAACGGGTAATAGAAATATTTTAGAATATATTCTTGTTTCGCTAACACGCGATCATTCAAATGCGCCATTAAATCTTACGAGTGTTTCTTCTTCTTATCGAAGTCCTTGACTGATAAGAAAAAAAAGAGTTCGCATTTCCTGTGGTAGTACTACTGTTTCGCTTGTTATGGGCTTGCAAAGCCTTTTAGTTTGATTATAAAAGTTTGACAACTAAACTGGTTCATTTTTCCCTTGGTATCAGAAGAAGAGGCCAGTTGTCCAGTTAGGAAATCAAGAGAAAAAGAAGAGAAAACGCCATTGGTGGAAAAGGTAGTCAAACCAGTCAGACCGGATAAACTGGAAAACAAGACTCCAGCGGAAAATGGTGCCTTGGCAAACCGAGATCTCGTTAAACGAAAGCGTTCGGCAAGTGTAAGTCACTTTCTAGCATTAAACATACTAGCTTGCGTATCTTCACTTCATGTTTTTTGCTTTACATAATCTTGAAGTTTATTTTTGATATTTGAGGTATAGGAAATTAATGTATGTGAAGTATTACTGTGCGATTAGAAATAGCATGAAAATGGAATGGGTTTCTAGACCATTTCCGAATTACGCTCAACTTCCAACAAACAGAAGCATCGAGTCGAGGCCAAGTGCTCAAAAATACAACAAATGTAGGAAAAGTGAGCACCTAGCCTCGACTTGAAGGTTTTGTTTGTGAGCAATTGAGCCGACGTGCATCACAAAAGCAAGTTGTGTCCTTTTATCTGATTAGCGGAAAACAACAGATTTTTGAAAAAATGTGATTTAGCGTTTGCAGTTTTCGTAGTCGGACAGAAAAAGACTTTTTGTTAAACTCGGCACTGGCAGATTCATGAATTTTAGTCGATGGCGGACAATAAGTACAGGGGATGGTGAGCCGCAGCATATCGAAAAATGTCTTTAAAAAGATGCCTTTCTAGCCTCGTAAGGCTTAGAAATCTGCTGCTGACCAACCTAAAGGTGCAGCTGAAAAAGTACGACCAACTCAAAAATCATTACCCACCCTCTCCCCCTCTGGTACTTATTGGTCAGTCCCTTGTAGCCCAGAGCTTCGTTTCCATCCAAAGTCTCTACTTCTGTAGAGTAGCTTGGTTAAATTTGCAGTTTATGGCTTTGTATTTTTAGGACAAAATGACTTCTTTTAACTTAAAAACTGGCATTTTACAGCTGGATGGCGAGAATGGAATTCGAAAGAAGCGGAGGAGATTTTCTGCAGGTAAATAGTGCTTCTTTAACGATCTTATCTTTTTCACTTGTTGCTTGTCTGAAAGCTGTCTCTTTTTGATTCTAAAGTGGAACATAATACAGTCGGTTTCATTTTCTTTCGTTGAGCTTCCACAGATTCCGTCGGCCAATGTAAGCCAAAAGGCAAAAGCGGAAGCAAAGGGTTCAGCCAATCACAGTGCGTACAGCAACAGCAAGCAAGCGAGGCTGTCGTCGTGCAAGTCTGAATTCTATTTCCGCTTCCGCCGTTTTGGCTTGCATATGGAACGTAACGTTTCTTCGGTTACGTCATTGCTTCCTCTTCCTATTCCGTGGCAGGTGTAAGTACTTTCATAATCGACAACTGATTGGGTCGATAAGGACAGATAAGGACAGATGATGATGATGATGATAATGATGATGATGATGATGATGGAGAGATTTAGTTATCGACAACAACCTACCACATGAACTTTTATTATCGACAACAAACGTTGTTATCGACAGCTAATGCTTCCTGCCTGTTAGTTTTCAGTTGTTATCAACAACTAAGCCAGTTTGTCAGGGGACGTTGTTTACACTCGCAGTTAGCATTAGTTACCAGACTTTCGCATTAAAAGCTACACTATTAAGGCCCCGGGCCTTGTAGGGGGATTAATAGAGAAGGGCATGATAGAGAGGGGGCTTGTAAGAGTGAGGACTTAAAAGAGAGGGGGTTCATTAGAGGGGTTTTAATAGAGAGGGGCCCAATAGAGAGATTGATTAATAGAGGGACTTAATAGAGAGGATGCTTATTGGAGTGGGGGCTTATTAGAGAGCTTAAGCAACGAGGACGGGAACGTCAACGAGAACGTTACAAAACATTGAAATTAATTAATGAGTAAAATAACTTCACGTTAGAATGCAACCAGCTGGCCTTCTTTACGTCGTAGTCTTTGGAAACAGAACGTGAAAAGTTTAGTTCTGGAGTTTTGTAGAGAACGTGAACGTTGGAGTATAAATAATTTC